>VZRL01004409.1:1405324-1470495 GCA_013397895.1 Origma solitaria
AAAAAAAAACCAAAACCAATCAAAAAAAGGAACAAACAAGCAAAAAAAAAAAAAAAAAACTAGAAAAAAATCCCCACACATAAAAACCTCAAAAAACTCCCAAAAAACAAAAACCAAAACAACAAAAAACAACAAAAACAAGCAAACAAAAACCAAACAAAAAACCCAAGCAAGCAACCCCCCCAAAACAAAACAAAACAAAAAAACCCCACAAAATCCCACAAAATACCAAAAATACCTCACCAAAAAACACCAAGAAAATGATACAGAGTCTCACACAGGAACACAGGACATAAACTTCTAGTTACAGCCTGAGCTGGCAAAGAGAAATTACAGCTCTAGAGCAGAATGGGAGAACTGAACATGAGAGTTACTCTCTCAGCCACGCAAGGTTATAAAAGGCAACTGGCCTTTCCATCCCTTCATAAATAACACCAGCAAATATTTGGTGTTTTAAAAAACTCGGTGCCTGGCAGGGAAGCAGAAGGCAGCAGCACCCAGGTTCATGTGCTGATTTAGAGCTGATCCAGCTGCACCTCTTCAGTATTTGCTATGCAAACTTAGGTCACACCAGCCATCATCACATGTGGACAGGAAGATAAACCTTTATTCCACGAGATAAGCTCTTTATTCCACTCAGCTAACTCGGATTTCAGGCACCAAAATGCAAGGCAATGAAAAGTACTTCCAAAGGAAAGGAAGATGTCAAGTATTTGTATTGCTGAGAAAGTTGTTTTTAAAAGTGATAGAGCTATAGGACAACAGCAGAGCCCATCTGAATCTTTGCAGATCTGTACGTAGGTAGCTATGAATTGCAATATATTCTGACATTCTTTACCAAATACAACGTTAAGGTGACAAATTATGCTACCACAGTATGATTTCAAGGTGTATCCACATTTGCAGCATGTGTAAATTTCTCAAATAGAATCCGATGTTTGCTAATATGGTACGATCTGAGTTAATAAGATCAAATTATGTCTGATCATACTACATTAGTAAATGTCACATCAAATTAGTCATTTTCAGAATTATAATGAAGCGCAGAAAGCAACCAAAAATAACTTTTCCAACACAAGTAAGCGGTGCTGAAATTGAAAACGGAGCTAAATACCAAGCCCTCAGAGAATGCTTTTTGAATGCAAGATTTGCCACATTTTCTTCTCAGTCTTATTCCAGAGAATAAGACTTATCTTTCATAAAAGATGTAAATCATGGTCACAGTAGAGTCTTGTCTTAAGGTCACAAATAGGAGGTAAGGTCATGACCTAAGAAAAGATGGCAGCCACACTGAGAGGCTTTCAGTTCAGGGGCAGTCAACTTTCAGTGGTTCCAAGTCGGAATATCCATGAAAATCCACTGAACAGAAATTTTGAAAGAGAAAGCACCTTGAACAGGAAGTTGCTTAAGCAGTTATTAAACTTTCCCCTTTTGAAATGTGTTATCTGAACTACTGTAATTAGCCAGACCTTGTGAGACTTTATTTTTCTTTTCTGTTGCCGAAACCTCTCAGGTGTGCCTGTGGTACAACCTCATTTATTTGCAAACATACAGAGTTTGGTTTCTTTGAACACAGCCAGAAAAACAAACAACTTCTTGGCTCAGGAAGCCCAGAGCCTGCCCTCAGCTCGTTCCTCAGCCCCAAATCCCTGGCCATATGCTGCATTCCAGAGCCAGCTCTTTTTTCCCATGTTCTTCCACCAATTTGGAAAGTTTTCTACAGATTTCCTCCCTGTCCCTTCTTGTAAAGGTAGGGAATACTTCTTGAAATGCCCCCATTGAAGCTGACCTGTGAAGCAAAGCCTACCCAAGTACGGTGGCCACAGTCCCAAAGCCTACCCTAAAAATCAAAGACTGAAGTCAGTCCTGTTGGGTCTCAGGGATGTCTCCCACACAACTTTTCCCAGAACCTTTAATGGGGATAAAAACCTGGCAAGTGGCAGAAGCAAAAAGAGCGGAAATTTTAAGGAAAATCCAACGGTCCCATGTTCACTGGGAACGTGTGGAACATCAGTCTCTCGACAGCTCCCCATCGTCTGTTTAAGTGTGAGACTACAAGGAAAAGTGGGAAAAAACCAAACAAAACAACCAGCCACATGAGAAAAAACCCCAAACAAGCAAACAACCCATCCAAAACCAAACAACAACAAAAAAAAGAAAAAAAAAACCCAACCAAACAACAACAAAAAAAAACTATGGAGAAGACATTTTTTCCCTATGTCACCAGTTAAAGCAGAACCCAGGGTTTCCCCAGGTCATTGTGTCTGCTCCAAGTTATGACATTTTTGTCCCTTTTGATGAAGTAAAAGACACTGGAAGGGAACAAATACCTGAGAAATTTAATTTCTATCCTTACTGAGTTAAAATACAACCCATGTAGCCACAGCTACCTAAACCTTCTGGGTAAGCCACCTTTATTCCCCACTGAATAAATTAGTGCCAGCTGCAAGCTCCAAGCCAGAGCCATTATTCTGTACAGTGTTTCAAAAAGGGAAGGCCAAAGGAGCAGTGAACACCTAAGTTAAGTTCTCAGTTCAGGGTTGGGGTTTTTTAAGACTAAAAGGCACATTAAACAAGATGTCCACTGTTGGAAACAGGATTTCTAGCTACTTTCTCTGAAGGTGGAACATATGTTCAATGTTGTGAGCTGTAGTGTTTAATATTAATTTTTTTGATTTAGTATATGCTGGCATATGCTTCAAAGAGTACTTTTCTCCACAATGGCTTTACCAGCCCCTGTTGCTCATGACTTTTGTTTATTTGCTTGATATTTGTTTCTTTTTAATCCAAGCTGTCTGCATGAATTTTAACTGAATTATCGGTGTTTACATAAGGCAGTCTGTTCGGGGACGAAGTTGTTGATCCCTAGAGAAAGCATTGTTCCTATCCTGTCTGTATTTCAGCAGATTAGGTTTAAACCAGACCTATCATCAAAATACACTCACTAGCACACAAGCTTTACATGTGTTTTAGTTTGAATGAAATAGTCATCTCAGAGCAGCCTTTTGTTATTAGTAATTCTGAATACTTCTCTTGGACTGTGGTATGTCAGTGGACTAGGAACCCTTTTTTGTCTTTAAACTAATGTCGGCATTATTCTGTATTTTCTTCTTCTAATCCTTCCTCTATCCTGAAGGATTTTAGAAACGTTTTACTGTCATTCTGTTATGAAACTTGTTTTCCCTTGAGCGTGTGGCAATTTCATTAGGTACCTGAGGATTGTGTAAAAATCAAATAACAACATAAGCTAAGCCAAAGTAAAAAAAAAACAACCAAAAACCAAACCAACATTTCTACTTAGCTCAAGACAAAAATAAAAGCACATGGGAGGAGGAGGGGAAAGAAGAAAATAAGGGAAGCATTATTTTCTGCATTGTGTTTAACTCCTCGCTGGCTGTTTTGTGGTAGATCTCGGAGGGTGATGTGCAGCAGCAGCAGCTCAGTCCTGGGGGGGCTCCTGAGCCCTTCCCCAGCCCAGGAGCAGCCCCTGGCCACTCACCCTGCTCTGGAACTGCCACCAAGGAGCACAGCCTGCAGGGGACACCTGTTTGGTGTTTTCGTATGGAGACACAAACTCTGTCCAGCAGTGATGTCTTTAACCCAACCTGTTCTACCCTTCTCGCCCCCTCCCCTCCAAAACCTTTCTTCAGGCTCAACTCGGCTTTGAAGGAGAGAATTGGAGAAAGTCAAGGGAAATTGCACAGGGCTGGAACTGATGACCCTCCAGATCTTCCCCCAGGGCCATCATCTCAGCTAATCCCAGGAAAAAGCACATTAGGGCTGCCTGTGACACACCATCCTATAAACTCTGACCAAACCAGGCCACCCAGGACAGCACAGCCATTTTGATGGGACAGGAAGACTTTCCACCATTTTAGCAGGACAAATCACTCTCCTGCTCATTGTGTCAAGTCAAACAAGAGCTTCCTTCTCCTTGGGCCTTATTAACCACATGCTTGAGTGTTTTCTGAAAAAGGATTTGGTCAGTCCTGGGTGTGACCGCAGAGTGCTGTCCCACTGACCACTGAGCCCCTCCTATGACAGATTAGTCACTCGGAAACTCAGGAGCTTGGACATGCAGTGCTTGCATTTCCCAGAGAAGCGATCTGAGTCCAGCCCCCGTCATCCACACAAGGGCACAAACTCAGGAGCAGGCTGGAGCTGTGTGTGACATCACTGAGCAATCAGAATTTCCAGCCACCATCATCTACAAAAGGACACAAATTCAGGAGCAGGCTGGAGCTGTGTGTGACATCACTGAGCAATCAGAAGTTTCCAGTCCCCATCACCGACAAAAGGACACAAATTCAGGAGCAGGCTGGAGCTGCCGTGTGTGACATCACTGAGCAATCAGAATTTCCAGCCACCATCATCTACACAAGGACACAAATTCAGGAGCGGGCTGGAGCTGTGTGTGACATCNCCATGTGACATCACCGAGAAATCAGAAGTTTCCAGCCACCATCATCTATGTACACAAGGACACAAATTCAGGAGCGGGCTGGAGCTGTGTGTGACATCACTGAGCAATCAGAAGTTTCCAGTCCCCATCACCGATAAAAGGACACAAATTCAGGAGCGGGCTGGAGCTGTGTGTGACATCACTGAGCAATCAGAAGTTTCCAGTCTGTGGGAGTTCAGCTAACGAAGCGCAGCTCGGTGACACTGCAGAGCTGCGCCAGCACAGGGCTTTGGCAGAGGAGCCACGTGTGCTAACTAACTAACAGCATTTTAATCAAAGCCAGCTCTCCACAAGTCACAAGCTCCGGTCTCTTGGCTTTGGCTTAAATCTTGGGTCATTTTCTCGTTCCACCCAAACCCATCTCTTAGGATATAATAACTGCTGTGATTTTATGTACAAACACACACACCCCCTGGGGAAAAGTAACATTAGCAAAGAGCAGCATCAGTAAAATGAGATTTTCATGCATTAATTTATGCCCATAACACACAAGTAGTACCACACTGGCCTTTGCTGGGGACGGAAAGATGGGACAGAGATTGGTTATGGGGGGTGTCCAACAGTACAACAGCTGTGACAGAACAAAAAGGAGACTTTAAAGATGGAAACAGCTTAAATAAAATCGGCTTTAAATGAATTAGTGCCAAATTGAACTAAATATTTTCTAAATTTTTAATAGGGTTAAAAGACAGCAGAAACAGTTTTTGTTTGTCTTTAAGGAACCAAATTTTTCAAAGAAAAAGTGATTTAATTGGACAGTGCTCATTATCCCTGAGTGAGTACTGGGCGAGTCCTTGAATTGCCTTTACTAATTGCACTTTAAGACTTGGAGAAATCTTATTTCTACTCCTTTTTGTTTATAGAAATGAGTCATGTTTATGAGCAAGAAAATTAAAACAGGTCTTTGTTCACAGGAGAGCTCAGATATATTCGAAGAGGGAAACATGCAAAACTTTTGCTTTAATTCCTCGTGGGTTATCTGCCCTGAGTGCTCGCCCTGCCTAACCTTTCTGAGAAGAAAATCCCTTCTAAGGTTATTTACACCCCTTGGACACGAGAGGTGTCAGCACACAGATGGACACCAAGGAACAGAGCAGCACTCTCTGCATTTACTGAAGGTCCCAAGCAATTACAGAGTTCTCTTCCCTGGGAGCACAGCTAAAGCTCTGCCCTGCTCTGTGTGTCCTGACCAGCCTGGGCAGACACTGTGAAATCTCAACTTTATTATCTTCAGCACTGCTGAGCAATCGATCCCAGTCTCATCTGCTGCCCTTGAATTAAGGGATGTAACAGCACTTTCATCTTTGCTTCCTAATGAGCAGCCCTCAGTGACTTTCATGAACTGAGCTTGGCCGAGTGCATTATTCTCTGTCTGAGCACATTACACAGCCCAACAGGACAGAGCAGAGCGGTTCTGCTGCTGCCCTGACCGAACCAGGATCCCAAACAACACCCTGGTGCTTGCTGGATGACAGGCTGCTGATTTTAAAACTGCAGCCACTAAAATATCTTTTTATTTCAGCATTCAGTGAAATGCAGAGCTGTGTTTGAGGCAGCAGGAGGGAAGGGTGGTCTTGGAATTAAAAGGCCACCCAAAGGCCAAATATTCTTCTATTTCTTTGGCAAGGCCAGTTCACAGCTGGGCTGTGCCCACAGCACACCAGACAGACAGACAGACAGACAGACAGACAGACAGACACGAGGCTCTGCCCATCCCTTGGGCAGCTGCCCCAGGGTGTGATTAAACAGCATCTGTTTGCTTCTGCAGAGCTGTTCTGCACAGGACAAGGAATCTCCCAATTTCCCTCTTACACGTGTGCATCAATAATTAATGAATCCTATCCAGTCAATTGTTCCTTCCCAGAGACAGAAAGCCCAAGATCACTCACTCTTCATTCACACCCTGCCGTGTTTTCAAGGCAGAGACCATATCTGGCCAGAGGAGTTAAAATAAAGCCCTTCTCCCAGAAATTGTGAGGATTTATCCATATCTTATAAAGCTCTGTGATACCAGGATACTTTTGAAAATCTGCTGGCAGGAACAAACAGAAACATCAGCCTCCTTCCCTGCAGGACAGATGAAGCACAGAAGGGGTGCAGTGAATCCCCACTGCCAGGACTGAGTCTGCTCTGGGGAAAATAACTCTGTGCTTAAAGGTTTAGATACCACCAAGGACCACTTACTACAAGACAAAAATCTGGGGACATTTCTGTATAAGGCTTTCTGTTAAGGTATCTTATCTCAGATCTATTATGCTGTTTCATCAACATTTGTTTCTTTCCCTCCTATTCTCTTCTTTGGTTTAATCTCCTGAGCCATCTTCTCCCCATTTGATATTTTTCTTTCATGGAAAAGACACAGAGAGCGTTAGGAAACAGCTTCACAGAATCAGCATCCAAATGCCCCTCAACCCAAAAAAACAAAAACAAACAAAAAAAAAAAACAAAAAACAAAAAAAAAACAAACAAACAAAAAAAAAAACTGGGCTTAGGGCACTGCAGAAAAGCCAACCTCCAAAAACTCTGCTGTTTAACCCAACAACAACTCTCATAAAAGAAAAATAAATAGGAGAGGAAGAAAGCACAATTTTTGCCCTAACCTAAACCTGCACAAAGCCCAGCCTCCAGACTGGATTCAGCCAAGCAAGTTTGCTGGAGCAGATGAGATTTCTGAGTGAGGGAATCCCTTCGCTGAGGACAGCTGTGGCTGCCCTGGCACCCCATGTGCTCAGGGCGTGCAGCTGGGGCTCTCTTCTGCTGAAGAGCAGCATTAACCCCTCCCTGCCAGCCCCAAGTGAGGGCCACAGAGCAGACAGAGGGAATCAGACTGATGGCTCTGGATGAAACCTTGTGCAGGCGATAACTATCAGCTTTGCAGCTGAAACAAATTCATTTTCCAAACACCAGACTTTGCTCCTCCCCTGCACAGTGACCACACCACATGCCATTCTGGTTTCCCCTTTTGATTTCTAATTTCTCCTTTTCTGGGATTTCATCACCTGGCAATAAAACAGTCTCCAGAGGTTCCTGAATGACTCTGAGCTCAGTGGATCTGCAGCACACAGAACAGACACAACAGATGATGATTTTGCTTTAGTGTGATAGTTCAAATCACAGAGACATTTTAAAGACAATGTCCCGAAGGTCCCCAGATTTGGTTCACCACACAGGGAGGAGCAGGGCCATGTGGATTTGACTGCTTGGGTAACTTTAGAAGAATTACTCCATGTGCAGGACGAAAATATCGCCCTGATAGCAAGAGTATTGCCATTAATCCCATGGTATGGATGTGGAATGGACCACGCTCTTTGTTCAGGTTAACACCCAAGCTGAAGAGGGAAGGGACATTTGTCCATTAATATGAGTTCCCCATCTCCTGGGAAAGCATTTTGCTCCCTCAGCCTCAATATTTCCCACTCGTGTTCATTTCTAAGCCTCCTGGCCTGAATCTCCTCTAAGGACCATGCCTCGTTCAGCACCAAACCCCTGGACACGGGAGGAATTCACTGGTTCACAGTGGTTTAGCTGAAAGGTCAGAGAGGCCTTTGACCTTTCAAAGGAGTTACATGTGGAGTTACAGAAAAAGGACACTGTAAAAAAACATTCTTACAAAAATACGGGGCCCAGCCTGCTGCTTGCTGTAGCATCCGTGAACCAGGGGCAGCTTGGTAATCCGGCAAAGTTAAATGGACGGAGCAGAGAAGAAATCAGACATTTCAGCCTCAAAAACCACAATGTGCACGTGGATTTCCCAAAGGCATTAAGGAGGGGGTCTAGTCCCCATCAGTGCCACCAGCTGCCACCCACTCACTTCGTGTGGCCTCGAGACACCTTCAGTCTCCCACCACAATTTGGCACATTGCAGATCTGAGTCTGGACTCTGCCTCGCCCTGCAAGCTGCCATTGGACAAGGGTTTATGTCATTATGCACAATTAATTCACAGCCTTCTCCCCCTGGACTGGGAAGAACAAGCTCAGCTCTGCTCAGCACAGCCTCCCTGGCTGCAGCTTTCATCCTGCATCTGCTCACTGAGGAAGCCAAGCTCTGTAAATATATTTTAAAAACACCAAGACTTGTAAACGCTGCAAGAAATGATGTCTCTCAGCGATTAAGAAGAAATATGTCCTTTCATAAATGTGAACCATCTGACCCCCCGAAAAAAAAGAAAAAGAAGGAACAAACGAGGGCAAGGAACTTCTGTTGCTTAGGGTTGGCTTGATCCTGACTGTGCTGTAGAGACCAAGGCCACCAGGGTCGTGTTGAAGGTCACAGCCTCCTGACCCCACTTAGAGATATAAGACATGGATGATCCCTTCAAATTTTCAACAACTGGACTTGCATGGGTTTAACACTGTAGTCAGGTGGGTGACAATCCTGGAGACTCCCTGCTATGTGACTGCATGAGAATGATTACTTTAATTAATTTCTGGGTCATTATAGGGATCAATTCTGGTGTTGTGGCCCATTAAGCAATTTGGTTTGTCCCAAAGCACTTGGTCATTATTAGCTCAGAGCCAATAAGCCACATCAGAGAACCATAATCAATAGATGGAAAAGAATTTTGAAGGAAAAGAAAGAAAAAGCATGGATTTTGATCTCACTTAGATCAATAATTTCCCAGAAATTGGTGGAATTCCCTGATGTAAAATCAATGTGAGCAAGTTCAAAATTGAGTTGTTTTGCTTTGTCAAGAAGATAAAATGGAGAGCTTGGGCTGTGCCTTTAAAGAGAGACATTTATAGATTAGATTTTATTTGCAATATCTTCCTCTCCAGAGATCTTCTCCCCATTTATAACCTTGAAATAGCTGTGTTTGGAGCACGGTGAGGGGGCAGAGAATAGAGGGAATTTGCTCCTCTGCCTGAAAGGAACCTTTGATAACACTTCAGGCCATTCATCATTCACAAACATATTTACCCTCTGTCCTCACCCAACGCAGGGAAACTGATGCTCCCTTCCAAACCAGGATTTTCACTGGGACACACCACTGAAGGTGTCTGACCTTTATTTCCCATGGGTTTACCATTAACAAAATGTGCAGCCTGGCCCAAATGTCACCCGTGGGCTGTGAATACCTTCAAGGGGGCAGCCCCATTGTCCCATTTCCCCACTGCCCCTGTGCCCCTTGTCTTTTGTGCACTTCTGAGTGCCTTTAGCATCACATTCTCCCACTCTAGGCTGTGACACTCCAGAGGGATAAATCCCAGCGTGACTGAGCGCTGGCAGACTTTGGGGACCCCACGAGGGAAAAGCTGTTTAAGGATCTCTAGCTGGATCAAATCCATAAAGCAGGCATTTCCAAAGCACAGACTAACATATGTACATAGATAAAACAAGCTTTTCTTGCTAGTGATCCTTTGAAAAAGTTCCAAGATGGTTTTCGATTCCTCAGTGGCAAATACTAAAGCACATTTCACACAGGACTCCAAAATGTGTGTAAAAATACAAGCACCAGGTAAATGCAGGATCTGCTCAGGCCATGCACAAGCAGGAGAGGATTCCCTTACACCTGCAAGTCAGTGAGTTATAGAAACCTCTTCTTGCAAGTCCAAGCACAACAGGGCACTGGAGAACCCAGGTTTGACCCCCAGAATTTGGGCTTGGTTTGTCCCCTCATCCAAGGCAGGCGTGAGTGAGTCCCTTGGTCTCACACTCGTGAACATATAAAACCCCTGAATGCTACAAAGTGCTGATGTACACACTGATGTCACCTTCTGGCCCTGCTGCAAATGTCACAGGGAGCTTTTGGGGAGGGAATAAGATGTTGTGCTGCCTGCAGGCTCCGGGAGCTCAGTGTGCCTCTGTGTCTGTGCCCAGTCAGAGCCTGGCATCTCCAAAGGGTGTGGGCAGGGATTACCCCAGCATCAGCCTCTGGGCACTCGATTATCTGACACTAATTGCCTGTTTCTAGCTGCTGCAGCATTTCCTGCATACAAGAAACATCACTCCTTAACTGAGGCTTTGCTCATTTCCTGCTAGCTGGTGAGGGGCAGCTCTTAGGGTGCCCGAAGAGCTGCAACTTCAGCGCTTGGTTTCCCCTGCAGTGCCTTGTTAAACTCCTTGTTCTGTAACAAACTTACAGCTCAAACAGAATTTGTCATCACTGCTAACTGGTAGTGTGCTCCTCCGAGTCTCTCTGAAAATCCCAGCCGAAAAAAGTCATCTCCCTTGGCTATCAGCTACTCTGTGTATATACACTGTAAGCCCAGAAGATGGAAACACTAAAAAAGGGTTTTTTGGGTTTTTTTTTTTTTTTTGCTGTGAAATATTACATCCGTGACTGCAGCAGTTCACTTTCAAAGCCCTCAGAAGCCCCAAGTGTTCTCCAAGAGCACGAGCCAAACTCTCAGCGAGGGAATTGACAGTGTGACTCTGAGCCCACCTCTTCAGCTGAATCTTGGCTTAGGGGGGAGAAATGTGATAGCTCAGAAAAGATGCAGATAGAAACTTCACACCCATCCTGCCCACCCGAGTGAATATGTGCCCCTGTCCCTATTTCAACTCTCTCCAGTTAATGGTTGCTTTTTAATGAATGCTGACTGTTAGGATGGGAAGCACTGTCAGCACAGAATAAAAGGCATGATTAAGAGTGCAGATTTGTTTCCAAATTATCTGTAAAAAACACTGGAGCATCATTACAAACCTCCCAGGGCTTTAGGCAATTCAATCTCCAGCACCATTTAGAGGCTGTTTTGCTGCAGCTACCCAGAGGATGACAGTGACAGCAAAATGTGGTGGCAAATCCTGCTCGGGGGCACTCGGGGTGGGACTCTTTGCCTCCACCTTTCCCCATCTCAGGAGGGTGAGATTACCACAGTCAAGGTGGATTGTGTCCTGCTTTGAAAGAGGAGACAGAGTTCAGACCTGGGCACGTTCAGAACTTTTTCTCAGGCATTTCAAATCGCCAAACAGCGCAGGAAACCAAACTCTGCCGTGCAGCAGAGCAGCAGCTCTGTGGCCTTGCAGAGACATCAGTTCCTGATGGAACACATCCCTGCACTTCCCAACAGTCCCTGGGTTGGTATTGTGTACCTTTAAACATCTTGCTTGTTCTCCTTCCCTCCGAGAGAATAATTACGGCCTTACCTTCTCTCATTCATGAAATCAAACCTCGTTCTCCACAATGAAGAGCATTCCCCGCTGGATACGCTCGCTCTTGTGCTGAGACCTCGGCAGCTCACTCACAGCCTCAAGCAAAATTTTCTGGCTGCGTTTAGGAGCTCTTCTCTACAAAGGGATTATAATGGAAATTGCAATTTTTCCACTACTCTGAGAACCTGCCTGCCCTGCCGTGGGACTCTCAGTACCCTCAGCCTCTCACACGTGGCCTGGGGCAGCGTGAAGTGACCATTTCCCTGTCTGACAGCCAAATCTCATGACTCAGTACCACTGTGGGCTATGTTGCTCCACTGATTTGTTTTTATAGAAGAATAATTAATTCGCAGCGACTGACATTGTTTTATTTCCAGCCCATCGCTGACATCTTGTCTGAGTTACATCACATCCCTCAAATTGCCTATCTTTTTTGGCTGCTAGTGCTCTTTATTCCCTCTTCTTTAGTATGACACTCATTATAATCTGCTCTCTTATACTAAGGCCAAGACTCCTGCTGTGTTTCCAGGTAATGTATTCTTTTACTGAGTGATTCATTGGGGAGGAGAGAGGAAAGAGAAAAGGGAAAGCCTTGAGATGAAAAATATCCAAGTTTCATGATTTCTGAGTCTCTGAAACACTTCCAAAATTCCTTGGTGTTCTGGAGGCCTTTCCCTGCACGATGAAAGCACCGAGCTTTTGTATTGTTTGCTTTATTTTGCAATATTTTATGATTCTCATCTATTCTGAATTGTGTTGATTTGTGACTAGTTTTTCATCGTTACCCCAGGAGGAAATTTCTCTGGAAGCACAAGTGAGAAACAACACCCTGAAGTGAGGCCCTGCGAATGAGCAGCTGCCATCAGACGATAGATTCTGTTCTTTCCCCCATTCCTGCAGAATACTGCAGCACCTCCAGAAAGAATAAAGGGAAAACAAAACCATCCTTCTCCCCCTCCTTTCCCTTCCCATTTACCTCCTGCAGGCTATTGCACAGTGAGGAAGAGCCACAGTCTTCCCCAGCCAGGGAATTAGACTCTGTGATTAAAGAGGTAACCACGAATGCAAAACATGTCACCTCAATTCCATCCTCCAATGTATATTTTCTGGAAAAAAACCCTGCCTAGTACAGAGCATCTAAAGTCCCTTGATTCGGAGCGAAACCAATAGAAATTATATATTTAGATCTTGTTAGGGAGCTGGGCCCCAGTCTCTGTCTCAGGTGCAGTGTGTGAAATGAGGATATTAGCATCTCCCCAGCTCACAGGCAGTAATTGATCCACGTAGATAGAGAAACACTCAGATTCTGAGGCCATGGGAGCTGTTGAAATGTGTAAGAATGATGGCTCCATCTCCTTGCTCTGTGCTTTTTCTTGATCTACAGAAATAAAAGTGAGACCAATTCCTCACCATTCATATTTGAGAGCACCTCCACAAAAACAGTGATTTCCTTGAGCACTAGGAATTCAGGGGCCTAATTTCCTGTGGATTTGCATCTGTATGCTCGGAGTCCCCCTGGATCCTCCAATAAGCACTGAATTCATGATACAGCCATTCTCTTAACTGGGCACTAATAGGATTTCTCTTCTTCACCCAGACGCTTGCATTCGTGAAATGTGTGGAGCTTATTCTCCCTACCTGTCTGTCCGAGGCCACCAAGGCTCATTTCCACTCAGAAACTGCCTTCACTAATTTAAAACATTCACATCCTCAGCTGCTCTAGCAGAAAGGGTATAAAGCCTAATACAATTAGTTTCAAGCCAGCTTTACTTATGTTGGAAAAAAAAAAAAAATTACACTGCTTTCGGTTCTGATCTCCCAAAAGGCTTTCATCATTTCAAATTCTGTTTGTATATCCCTGGAACTACACTGACATCAAATCAACATCAACTTAATAAGTTAAGTGAGAATCAGTTAATGGAAATTTAATCTATATAATTTAAATTTTGTTTATCAAAATCTTGGCTTCACTCCAGCATAAGGGCTAGATGCTGAATATTCTCCCTACAGCTGGCAGAACTACTCCCCATGTGCTCACATGACTAAAAGCAAACCTGAAAATATATCCAGATCTAGGGAAAGTGGGTAAAAGCCTGGTACCAACATTGTGGTTGTACACATAGGGCAAAATTTCCACCTTGATTTTTCTCTGGAGCAAGAAAGAATGATTCCACCAGCTCAGAGAGCTCCTTTCATGACCCATATTGTTCCACGGAGGAAAATAAAAGCAGCAAAAGCTAATTTTCCTGGAACTGGCTTGACTGGGTTTAGAAAGGATTGCAATAAAGAAGCACCAACTTCCAAACCTATATACAATCCCACTCCTGAACAACAAGTTTCTGGTGCACTCTGCATTTTTTGAGCCATTCTTTTGCTTCAAAAGCAAATGGGCCTTTTTTGGAGTATATATAGAGAGTAATGTCTTTTGGACAGCTTTCACATTAGGTGTCATTTTATGAAGCTGAGTTTCTTATTCTTGGCTACTCACACTGAAGCTGCAGTTCTTATGAGCACATTTTAATGTAGCAATTTATATTCAGAACAAAGAACCTATGGTTATCCCATCATCAGAAATCATTATGAGCTTGATTTTTTACTGTTTCCATCGTGTGGGATTATAGCTTCCATAGAAAAACAAAGTTTTCCTTGCTTTCTTTTTTTTTCCCCCCCTCTTCTTTCCTCATGCAATTTATTTTTGGAATACCAAATGTTTGTGTTTTGGGGCGTGCAGGTTTTTTTTTTTTAAAACCAACCAGCATTTCTTGTGTGTTATAAATTGGAATGGAACGTGCCTTTTCCCACAAATGTGCTAACCTGCTAGCCAGATGTGTGGTTTGGCACACTGAGCGCTGCTTCTCTCATGTAAATTCCCACAGATCAGACACTTTGGGTCTGATCCCTGTTATCTAGGAGGGCAAAAATCTTGCAATATCAACAAGTACCAGATAAGGGCTCCTTTCCTCTATGCTTTTTTTTCCAAAGCATTGAGAAAACCTTTTAAACTCTAAATGATTTATGTGAAAGCATTGAAGTGCCTATTAAAGATGCTCAAGGAGGGAAATTTTCTCTAGTGTGAGGTAGCCAAGAAAGAATAATCTGATTCTTCTCACCAATACTCAGAGATCTGCTTCTTACTCCCAAGGAAATGACACGTCAGTGTTGTTCCATTTGCCAGAATATATTTGTGTTTATCAAGGCAGCATGAGCCTGTAACTTCCAAGGCAAATTTTTTTTTTTCCAATTAAAACTGCAAAAAGGCACCATCTCCCCCGCCTTCGGAAACTGTATTTTCTTTAGAAAAATCATCTTGATGGAAAATTCCAGCTCAGCTCTTCCCAGCTTACAGGAGCAGAAAGAGCAGTGTGAATGCTGTCAGGGTGGGTGATAACATCCCTCGAGGGCAGAACCTCTTTGTGCAGCATCTCCTGCACAGAGCTTCACCAACCCCTGGGGCTGCACACCAGCAGACAGGACAGCTCCTGGGTGTCATCTCTCTGCAGAGTCAAGGCCTTACCTGGTATTTCTGAGTTTTCATTTACATAAGCATCTTGTGAAGGAACATGATCTAAGTATTTTGCTCCATTTAGGCCAAAAATTTCAACAGAGGGAAGAGGAGCGGAGAGGATTTATGCCAAGATAGAAAGGAGGTGGTTTTACAAATGTCTCTGTCCATCAATTTAAATTTGTTTGGCTTTTTATTGTCTTCTATACTATAATTCCTTTGCACAGCAAACTCCTTAGGCAATACTTTTAGATTTTAAGTATTTGGGTGTACTGAGCACTCTGAATTTTTACAGGGTGTTCCACCTCTTTCCTGGAGCCTGGCCACGGCTTTGCAAGTTGAAAGAGATGAGAATGGACCTGGGAGTCAATCCAGATGCATATTTGACATCAGATTATGCTGGAGAGATTTCACCCTGAGACTATTCACTGACTCTGCTCAGGAAAGAGTATTTGCTGTGTCTTTGGGGAGAAAATGCACAATACAGAAAGCTGGAGGGCAGGGAAAGATTCCTGAACCCCACCCATAACCCATTTTCAGAGAAATAGCACTCCAGCTCTTAAAAAAACCCCAAACAAACTACTCTAAGGTATCAAAGATCCTCAGGTCTATTTTCCAGAGTGTGTTTGCTTTGGCTGCTCTCAAATCCCAGGGCTTGCTTTCCTCGCTGTGTCTCACTCTGTTAATCCTTCGGTCACTTAAACTGAGACAGAGTTTGCGAGAAGCTTCTTGAGTGATGGCACCTAGAAAAAAATCCACATGCTGCCTTGAAGCAGTTCATTGGGAATTTATCCATGGCTGAGAGCAGAAATAGACCCTCATTCAATCCAAACATGTGACACTGCAGGAGAGAGCAAGGGATGTCGAATATTTGTATTTATGGGGAAATGAAAAGGGAGAAAAGCTGAGCTTTTGGCTTCTGTCCTCTACTTTCCTTCACTTTAAATGTCTGCCCAGGCTTTGCTGTACCTCTGAATATTGTATTACCCCGGGCTTGAAGAGCTGTTTTCAGTATTAACCTACAGAGGGATTATTGGAAGGCTCTGTGTGTCACATAAACCCTCCCAGGGCTGCCATGGCAATCGGCTGCGCACCAGCACTCATTTCTAAATGCTCTGGGGAATGGACTGGTGCTTTTAGAGAGACTAAATAAGTTGTCCCAAACAAAGTTACTCAGAGTTCAATATAATTACATTTTTCCCTGCATAGGTGGCACAAGAGACTAAACTGCATTCTGGGCTTCACATTCAGTAACGTCCACTTTTCTGCAAAAAATAAAGTCAGCTTCAGTGTTTATCCTCATTTAGGACTACAGAAAATGTTCAGGATGCTGTGCAAGATGATTAATGTCTTCTGCTGCCAGAGAGGCAAATGGGAGTTGGAGATGCTCAGGTTCTCGCTTTAGTTAAATGGATTTCTGCCTGGACACGGCCACTGGGCTGCAGTGTCCATCCCTGGGGACACCAGGGGCTGTGCAATTATGGAAAAGCTCCTGAAAAGAGCCAGACTGCCCCAGAACAGCACCCCAGGGGTACCTGCTCCCAGAAAAGAGCTAAAGTGAGGGTGTGCACAGACCCACCCTGAGACACACACTCAGTGCCAGCCGCAGCTCTGCTCTGCCTCGGGAAGGTGATGCTGCTCTCCAATTTCCACTCATGGGACAGTGGCATCTCCCAGAGCTGTCCCTCTAACCTGCACTGCCATTTGGATCTCGTCCCACACACTCGAAAACGTCCCCAGCACCAGCAGCACACACAAATAGCTTTCCCAGCCTTCCAGGAGAAAGGGAATGAAGGACAAAAATGTCCCTTCATTTGTCTTTTGCATGCTGGGCCTTATTGCAGATTTATTAATGTCTGGACAAAATCATTAGCATTCTTTAAAAAGTCTAACTCTCCAGCCAAAACTAAAATTAATTTGATAAATTCCCCTTGACTCTCAGTTATTAGTGAGTGCAGAAAATGTTCATAAACATGAAGGACCTTGACATTGCATTCTGAAAATTGCCCTCATAATAAATTAAAGATTACTAATATAATTTCTCATTGCACATTTTGCCCTGCTCCTTCTTCCAAAGAAGGTTTTGGTATATATTTCAAGCTCCCTCACTTTGTCAGTGTTGCAAGAACTTTTATATGACTGAGCTGCGTATTTTGAAATCTTGTCTTTGCCAAATAGTTCTAACAGAAAACATGAAATAACAACGTGAGCAGTACTGCTCAGCATCACTTCAAGACTCACAGTGTGCTGCAGTTTGGTTCAGATGTTCACAAAGATATTCTAATTAAAAATCCCAGTGGATTTGCTTTCTAAGGAAACTACCATTTACATGATAATGTTTTATGTCTCAGCAAGAAACTGCAAATAGGCACTGAAAGAGAAAGAAAGGAAAAATGCCAGTGCTGCAAGGACATTTATATATGAAAACTGGGTCAGAAATGCTTTACAAAGATTACAACCATTGTAAATACTGTGTTTTCAGCTGGTAAATTGGGTTTATCAAACTGCTTTTTAATTTTGATGATGTGATTGGAAATCTGACATTGTGACCTGGGAACAACATCCTTCAGTCCTTCCATTTCCATGTAAATGAGAATTTAGCACAGTGAGAGGGATGAGTTTGTCTTGACAAGAGCTGGAAGTTGTGGTCCAACATGAGACAGATCTGAGGGGGGAAAGCAGTGTCTTGCTGGGCACAGGAATGAGATATTGTCACTAAAGTAATCCTGAGAGATATTTTCCTGAACGTAAAACCACAAAACTCTACTGTGCAGCCACGTGCATTTTACCAGATTATGCCGAAGTCCCTATAAGTGGCATTTTTTCTCTCTATATACATTATCCTTGGTGATAGTATCCACATCTCAATTGTAAGATAATTTTACATACTTTACTTTGCCTTTTTATAAATATTTACATTCTCCCATTGTGCTGTTTCTTTTGTGTGTCACACCGTCTCTGTCTCATTGTTGATCACACTTTCACTGCTTGCAAAACTGTCCAACATTTTCACACATGGGGCGAGAGTGATAAAATGCCCCTTTTGCTGCTGTCAAGAGCACATTGAATTAATTTAATTCAAGATACTTTTTTCCAGATTTTAACAGCTAATAGATTTCTGATTTTCTTTACAGCAACTAAACATTTTGCTTTTTCTGACAGAGCACAGAGCCTCAGTGATTATTATTAACCCTTAATTACCACAAACCATCTGAGATCTACTGACTTGGGTGGAGCTGCACCATTCTAACAACAGTTAGAACAACAACAGTTTTCCTAGAGAGGCAATACAATGAACTTGCAAACTAAACAAGGAAAATGTGATCGTTCACTGCCCTTTTAAGGCACGGGCCATGCACAGGACCCCCAACCTCATGGTAACCCACAGCCCTCACGCGGCTGACTTAGCTGACAAAGACACTCCAGGGAAAAGGCTTAAACTTTCAACTTGGCCATCTATTACATTGTTTCACTGCATTTTCAATTTTTTTTTTCCTCAGCGAGGGCCCATACTATGATGCATTTGTCTCGTGGCATTTTAGCACAACCACTCTAAAACAAAATTGAAAAACTGATATAGGCAGAAGTTCAACTCAGAATAATTTTCATATATGTATATATTCTTTCTCCAGGCTGTGCAGCCTTCAAAGGGCATGAATTAGTTTAATTCAAGCTGCCAGGAATACATTCTCAGGCACACAGAGAGCCTGTACAGCAGCAGGTGACGTTTTGAGCGATGGCAGCAGGGGATTGGGACAAAATTTGTTAAACCAGCTCAGTGCTGGTGCTCCCACTGAGATTCCCCTGGCAGCTGTTCGGGGCTCAGACCCCAAGCCCTACATCTCCCTTGCTCTTTCAAATCTGCAGAACTTAGAAACCGAATTTAAAAAATTAGTCTGGTGGCTTGCTGTATGATTAATTGTTCTGTCGTGATTGCAGGGCTTTCATCTCGGGTGACAGCAATTAGGATTTCCATTCTTCTGCACAAATTTGTGACTCCAGAGCAAATTCACTGCAGTAGCACTGGAGAGGCCACATGCAAAGCTCCTCTCTGTCGTCACCAACCGAGCCTTAAAAACGATTAATCAAACACATGGTTTATTGAAATGAGGCACTGCCTCAGCCTGAGCAGTGTCTGGAGCCCAAAGGAGATGCAGAGGAGCCCTAAGGAGACTGGGATGGGTCCACATCCAGAGGTGTGGAGAGCACAGGGAGTTAAATTGGTTACCCCAGTCATGTGCATCACATTGCTAATGCAGAAAAACAAGGAGAAGGGTGGAGGCGAAGCAAAGCATGGGAAAGCACAGGGGAGGATCCAGTGAAAATAGACTATAACTGCTTAGTAAACATAATTTTTTCCCACCCTGGGAAAATCCTGTTTTTCTGAATGTATTCTACGTCATAATGGCACATGGAACAAATTAACTTGCAGCCATGACCTACATTAGCATCAGAAAAACTGTTCTAAAACAAAGTTGTGAGTTGATGTTGTCAAAATATGGAGCTGTTGTTTTCTCACAGCCTTTAGGATGATCCCCTGCAGCAAAAGGCTTCAATGTTCTACAGCAAAGCACAGTCTCTTAATAGCTTTCCAGCATTTAAGTCCTCAAACCCCTGGGAAGCGTGGCTATCCCTCAGTCATTAGCCTCATTTGATCTAAGGACAAGCACAAACAAGAGCAAAAACCAGGAACTGCAGGAGTGGAAACAACATTTCCCAGAAACATGCAGTAGGTGTGAAATATTTGGAGTCCCCAGCACAACCACATCAAACCCGGGAGATGTATATGGACTTGGCACACCCTGAGCAGCTTTGAAACTGCTTGAGCCCTTTGGGATCGTGTCCAAAGGAGGGGAAAGCCAGTGGAAGAGGCACAGAAATGTTTGTTTGCTCGAGCTGGTGGAGAGTGAAGCACACAGGGTTTGCTGCACAAGGGCAGATCTGGCTTTGAAGCCATGGTGTTTGTGACCTAAAGAAGGCAGAGATGGCTTGGGAGGTGGAGTTTGCTGCAGAAGGGCAGATCTGGCTTTGACGCCGTGGTTTTGTGACCTAAAGAAGGCAGAGATGGCTTGGGATGTGAGTTCCAAGCCCATGAGCAAGCACAGAAGCTTCCCCTCCCCTCTGGCTGGTTTCAGTCTCTCATTTTTTCAGCAGTCTGGCTCCTGCCTTCTCTTCATTCGCTGTGTCCCAAATCCAGGCTCACCCTGAGTGTGGAACGAGCCTCTGGTGAAAGGCTCTGCAGCACTTGATTTTTCTGCCCTTTTATATATTTGTATCCTTCCCAGTGCTTTTCCCTGCCCTTTTCCCCAGCTAGGAAGCCCAAAGCCATTGCAGAGCTCCAAACCCTGGGGCACAGGGCTCCTCTCTTATCTTGGCTCTTCCTGGGAGCCAAGGTTGGGAACAAAACCTTCCAGACACATTTTCATCAACAAATCCAACCAGTCCCAAGGGTGGGGGGCTCCAGAGAAGGGGCTTGACTTGGGGGAATTGCATCACCATTTGTCCTCCTAATTGGCATTTTTTATCAATTATGCTAATTTCCTAAAACCTATCAAAATGTATTCACCCCAGTGGGGTTTGAGCTTTTGTGAATATTCTTCCATAACTGCCCCTGGAGCTCCAATAAAGACCCACTTTTCTATTACCTCCAGTACCAAAATTATCTCGGGTTTCATTTCTAGGCTGAAAAAGGCAACTCTGCCCTCCCGAAAAGCTCCAGTGTGCTCTCCCAGGCTCTGGAAGCTCAGGCTGACCCATCAGCAGCCCTTGAACTGAAATCTCAAACTGCCATCAGGAGGCTGCAGTTGACAGCACATGGCACAGGGAGGGGTGACAAGGCTGAAGGAGTGCCACCAAATGTCACCAGACATTATCCACCACCATGGGGCCTGGAGCTGTCCTGGGGAAGGCTGCCAAGGAGGCAAGAGAGCACCACGGCCGCAACTCGGTGGCAAATGGCCTCAGACAGAGACCCAGAATGTCTGTAAATCTCTGAGGGGTGGTGGAAAGCAGCTCATGGGAGCAGCAGGGAGAGAACTCTGGAGGCAAATGTTGGAGCATCACCGAACCATATGCAACCCTACAAAGATAATGGCCTTAAATTACCTCTCGCTAGCCTTGGTCCATTAAGGATTTGATAGAGCTCTACTGGTGCCACTGGAAGCCAAGTGGACTCTGGATCAGGCTCTAAGAACGGAAAATATATTAGGTCATAAAGTGCTGTTACATATTTTATAAGGGAACAGCTATCAATGTCTGCTCCACCCGTAGAATATACAAAAAGCAGCTGGAAGCACAAACAGCTGTGCACATCCCAGCCTCTCTTCAGCTGCAGCTTCTTTCAGATGCTCCTAAACTCGTGTTAGGCGTTTCCACATCTCCCTGTCTCTAAAAGGACTCTTAAAACACTGAGAAAACAATTATGTTTGGTGACATATGTGAGTAAAGATAATTATGGCATAAATAAGATATGCTTGACATTATTGTCAGTTATTTGAGCTAACCTCTGGGTATGCAAATGGGGATGATGAGAGAGCTGTTTGCAGGCAGCTTTAACAAGTGCTTCTTACACCACAACTTTTCAGTCAGGATTTTGGCATTTGTTGGCCACATTTGAAACTATTCTATGGATACAGTCCAAGCCAGAGCATCCATTGCTTGTGCATAGGATTCTTCCCAGAACCATGGGCAGCGGGGATGTGTACTGGCTGGAGGTACTGCTAATCTAATTCCTGAGACAGATTTTTAAACCTGTACTAAATTACCAGATCCTTCAGCAAAATTCTTCACTCTCACAAATTTGGTTTTGATCACACATTCTGTGCTGTAGATCCATTTGCAATTCTGCCACAGTGTCACCTGCACTTCCAAGAAGGAAGAAAATATGTAGATGGATGGCTCCATGGTGAATCTGGAAAATTTTGTACTTTTTTCCATCATGTCCAGGATTTGGACCTAAATGGTTCTTCTGTCATGATTTTCTTTCTCCTTTAGTCTTATAAACAGAATATGTGTTTCATTGAACTGTCTTCTTGATCCCTGAATCTAAATACCCAACAACTGATGAAAAGATTGGTTTACTTTCCTGGCATTATACCCCTGGCTTTCTGAGAGTAACAGATGGGTATTTAATTGTTATAAGGACTTCTATTTATTTTCCTAGAGATAAATGATAAAAAAAGAATACTGTACTTCACAGAGTGCCCTTAAAATATAATGTCTCTGAGTGGAAAACTTGCCCAGAGTTTTCCATAACACACCAAATTAAATAGAAGCTCTGTTTGAAAGGCTCACAGAGTGCCTGAGGCTGTTTTTAGTGCTGCTCTCATGGAAACGTCACAGCACAAGTCTCCAGAGCAGCCCACGCAAGGCCGATACTGCTCCCCAGGAACGCAGCCGTGCCCTGTGCTGGTGGAGAAATGGATGTGAGCCTGCACGGGTCATTGGGAGATTCCTGGGGCTGAGCTCTCTGGAGTGATGCTAGCCTCGGTGCAGGACAGATTTGAGTGATTCACTGCCTCTGAGTGCGGCAGAGCTACAGAAATCTTTGCACAAGAGAAGATTTTGGAGAGTGGCGTTGCTGAACTCATCTCTCCCATACCTGTCCTCAAGTTTTATGTGAAGTGCTTCTACCACCTGATTTTATCCACACAATAAGAAGCAGAACTAAAACAATTGCTCAGTGAGGACAGAAAAGCCCAAAGGTGATAACATCTGCCAATTTAACATGAAAGTCGCCATGACATAGAGGAATTCCTGGGTGACAAGGCTGTGGTGACAGTTCCCCTTCCCAACCCTTATTAGGAAAGCTGCTGCCTCTGGAGAGGAAGGGCACAGAGAATATCGGTGACATTAAGTGTCTGAGCCACAGAGATCAAGCCTGGCGAAATTAGTTTTTAATAAATAGGCTAACGCAGAGGAAATTCCTGAAGAGTGGACGACAGCTTGTGCGGTGCCAGGAGTCAAGTGGAGCTCGAGTGTGAGCCAGCTGGCCAGCAGCAATGCCAGCCGAGGCAGAGCTGATAAAAGCACCAATTAATAAAGATAATTAATTAAAATAATCAAGTATAGAAATATAATTAACGCCAGTAATCATGGTTTTATGGTAAACAGGCCTCATCCTATAAACCTGATGTCATTCTCTGATGAAATTACAAATCTGCTTGATAAAGACAACCACAGAGATGCGACACGCGGAGTTTGGTGAGTCACAGGACCCGGCGGAACACAGAATGATGGTGATAAAAACATGATGGAACATCTGGAGAAGAGAGCTTGGTTGTGGCGTGAAATGTTTGCAGGGCAGCCACAGCCAATGGGTGCAAAGCCTCAGCAATGCAGGATCAACGTCAGGAAAGAAGGGGTTAATTGTGGAGATCGACATGCATTATTTAGCAATTTTGGGCGCTGCAAACAAGGTGTGTTTAATTCAACCCAATCCAAAGTTTCCCAGCTGTCCATGGGGAATGTAGGTCATGCATTCTCTATGTGAAATGGAGAGCTGGGAAAGAGTTAAGCAACTGAATAGAAGCCCTCATTCTAGGGGAAAAAAAAAAAAAAGGCAAATAAGCAAATTTGACCTTTGGATATTCTAAAAGAAGAGAATTGGGGGTGGATTCTTACCTCTGCACACAGCACCAGTGAAACTGTCCTGTTTTAGCACTTGCATTTTTTAAGGCTGCTGAAAACTTGAATAAGGAACGAGTCTGAGATAATTTACTAAAATATCTTATATATGTTTTTATAGAATTCGATCAATCTGGTTAAGCTGCAAAACAATGGAAAGGTGATTTCCCACTAAAGGAGAAAACACTGAGTATCAAAGGAGCTTTTCATCTAAAGCAGCAAAGCATGACAAGAAGCAAGGTCTGAAATGTGAAGACACAGTTTAAAGGGAGCAATCAAGAACACGTTTTAATTGGGAAAGCTATAAACTGCCTGTAGAAAATACAGAGGAAATAGTGGGTCCTGCAGTTCTCAGTATATACAAGTCAGAGCTAGATGCTCTTTGCATTTCTGGAAAAAAAAAGTTAATAAAATATAAGTTTTCAGGCTAAGTATAGGGGCAAATGGCCTTCATGAAACAAAATGCCAGAGTAAATGATCTAAAGGTCCTTTCTGGCCTTAAGCCAAATGAATCTGAAGAAACAGAGACTGCTTTTTCTTTAAAAAAAAAAAAAAAAAATCACATGACGACTTCTGGTTTTCAGCCAGTTGAAAACATGCTCTAAATTTTTCAGAGTTTTGACTGGTTTTTTCCATTATGCCTTTAGTATTTCAAGCAGAGCAGCATAAATATTGATAAAACATTTCCCACCACCAAAAAGGAGATTGTTCAGTCAATAATTTCCATAGGCATTCATATATTCTTAAATGTTTATGACTGGCTTTACAAAGTGCTGGATTCCTCTCAGTATTTCTTGGTGAAAACCAGAACATTTTGTCATTTAAACATGCTTACAATTTGGGTTTGCACTACTTTCCTGACCTACTAGCTATTATTCTTACAACTTTTCTCTTTTCCAGCACTGCAGTCACAAAGTAAAATAATATTTAATATTTGGTGAGCAATCAATGAAGTGAATGAACTTGACATATGAAGTTGTTTATTCCAGAGTTACATCAGTGCCATCTGCTAAAGTTTTTATTTCTGGAGCACATGATGGGATCATGTTAAAGTGAAGCACTTTCTCACTGCACTCCTGGGTGTGGTAGGACATTTTTTGCACACCTCCATTGCTGTATGATCCATTGGATTAATAGACAACTGCATGGATTCGTGCAACCTCTGGATCCAAAATTAACAGAAAATATAGAAATTGAAATGACCTAATGGGATGCGACTTCCAGGACCACTTTTTCCCAGCATTTCTTATGGTGTCTCCTACTTTTTCCCATTGTTTTCCCACCGTGCTGGGAAGGCCCTCCTGTGCTGATTCACTTGGACCAAAGGGCTCAGCACAGCTCACACCCACGCAGCAAAAAGCTGCAGGAACAACATCCTTTTGTCGCACCAGGAAGATCAAGGCTGGTTATTTATGTTTTTTTAAGGGATACAGCCAAAAATGAGTTGGTTTATCTCACTGGGGAATTCCACTTTGGGAAAACAAAGGATGGAGTGTCGTGTTCTAATGAAAAGCATACACTGCTGCAACCTACAGGCCACAGGCAGAATGCATCTGCCAAGCAACACCTTCTTTTGGGTGGGAAGACATTTGTCACCTGTTTCCCTCTCAGTGTTGGACTGACTGCCATGGACTTGTCCCTAAATTGTACAATATCAGGGAAAGGAGAATTAGGTGATGTGTCTCCAAAACTCATCTCTAGCACATACCATCATGTTGCCTTCCATCCATCTCCAACCCAGGCCAGGTATTTACAGCTATTCCCTTTATCTTTCTAGCACTACAGTCACAAAGTAAAAAAAATTAAATCCTGCTCCCTGTATTTGCTGAAGGTGTTGAAGCACACAGCAGAGCTGCACAGTGCATCACCAGCCTCCCTCCAAGGGAAGTGAAGGACTCGAGAAGACTCAGTTTGGAGTAAACTTGGCCACCTGCCCTGGATTTTCCCCATCTACCAACTCTGAGAACATAGTTTGTCAAATATCTAAGCCTGATTCAATCCCTTTCCTGCACACATGTGAAGAAGCACTGCAAACACTTGGAAACTTCTCCTCGTCCCCCCAAGGGGAGCTCACAGCCCTTGGTTGTGCTGGTGACAGTCAAAACTCCCTCCACGTTCCTGACCAAATCATCAGTTGTAATTATGGAAAAAGTCATTCTGGGACCTGAAGGAGCAAGATTCAGGCTTTTCCTGGCTGGTGGTGGGGCTCACCCTCTGCTCTTCACATCCTTTTCCTGTTTTAACCATCACATTACAAAGTCAAAACCAAGGTGGCTGATTACACCCCACAAACAGTAAATAACCAAGTGCCCTAGGAGGTTTGTACATACAGGACGCGGAAGCTGAGCTTTTCCAGTCTTTCAGTGCTCATTTGTCACTCAAGTAGCACCTCCGTGCTTTAGAACATCTCCCTTTGTACAGGAACACTTCGCGTGCTGTCAATGATTTGCTTGAGTGAAACACATTTCCAAATAACTACATGGTCCAGAAACTAATGGTAAGCTCAGAAACCAACAGCAGTTTGTAAATCATTCACAGATCAATCAGGGAACACAGCCTTGAAAGTACTATTCAAACAGCTAGAATGTACTTAATAAAATTGCTATAAAATTTTGATACTTGGAAATCAATAGGGTCTGACAGACTAAGTATAACTCTGCGGTCACCAAGAGGAATTTAACTAAATTCAGAAATATTACCTAGGCTGGATGAAGAGGAAAATTGGCCTTTCTCTTTACTGAGGGACGGAGACAAGGCTTTCCTGCTCATGCAGAGATTTCACCTCCCTGCCGCCGAGCCGCTCTCCTGATCTTTAATCCCCGCGACCCGGGGAACACCCACTCTGCTGATCCTCCAAAGGGAGTCAGGACACACAACCTGCCCTCCTCTCATCCCACACGTGTCCGGGGCCCCGAATGAGCATGACAGCACAAGCACAGAGCTGCAGCGAGCCCTGAGTCAGCCTCCTCCGGCCATAAACCCCAGCCATTGCAAAACTCCCTCCCCTTTATTCCATCTGATCCTCTCCCCTGATTAATTTTGCAATGGTGCAGTTTTAAAAGCACAGTTACGCTCTCCGAAGAAGGTACAGAGTCTCTGGGGAGTCTTGGAGCAGTGTTGCCAACTCAGATGATTTTTATCTTGAGTCTTATGATTTCTGAGTGTTCTCCAGCCTTGGCTGCCAGAAGCATGCAATGACATGAGAAACTCAGCAAGCTCCTCTCTTAATTTTTATTAACAGTAATTTTCTAGACTTTATGGTTATACCCTAAAGACCCAGAAATCAGAACACAAAATGAAAATGGGACCAATTTAGTCATTTTAACTCTGATTTTTAAGATTACTGTGTAATTCATGAAAACCTGACTCAATATATTTTTCTATTGAAGTTGGCAGCACTGTTTGCTTTTCATCCTCACTAAACTGCCCCTTAATATTATTCTAATTTAACTGTCTAGATTATTAAAGAAACTGGGAATACAGACTCTCTGTATCTGGAGGCAGAACAGCAACATGAGTAACTTTTTTCAGGTGGAAAGGACTTGTTGGCACTGGATGAGAAACAGGGCCACGGGGATGGTGGAGAAGGGAAGGAGAAGGAGAGAGAAGGGAAGGAGAGAGAAGGGAAGGGAAGGAGAAGGGAAGAGTTTTCTTCCCTTAAGGAAATGCCCTCCCTGGAGCCTCCCAGAGGCAGAACAGCCTCTCTGGCTGCTCTCACCAGGATGAGAGAGGCTGGCGAGAAGCAGAGACATCTCCTGCCGAGCAGGTCCCCAAGCACATGGCTCATCTGCTCCCGCTCTGCTTTCCACAGGGCTGCACCGAGAGCCAGCTCGGAGTCAAGCAAATACTGCTCTCGGGGCAAAGAGAGGCCCCCATTTAGCCAGCTTTGAACCCTGAGGGGCAAATTCCACATCTACACTGCACAATTCCGCAGCTACTCCGCTCCCATGCTGGGCTCCCCTTTGGCTGTGCATCCGCAGTGTCGCTGCTCTCCAAAGCACCCAGGTGAAAATAAACACAGGGTTCCAGCTCGCTCCCCGAGCCTTCAGAAAGGCTTTGCTGCAGTCTGCTGTGGCCAAGGGATGCTGCTGGCAGTGCCAAACTCCCTCTGGGGCCAGCCCAGCAGCCAAGCTCCCATCCAGGGGCACTTTGTTAGGGACAGCGATGCCGAGGAGGCAATGACCGCCAGAGCCGCTCTGGTTTTGGGGTGGGCAGGAGGTTGTGCACAAGTTGTCTTTGCCTCCCTAAGAAGAGCTGCTTTGACACCACGCAATGGCTGTCACTGCTCGTGATGGAAGTGCCTCTGCCCAAAAACATCACGGGTGTGGTTCCCTCTGAGCCATGGCGTGGTCACTCTCTGGTGGCCTCAACATGGCTCCTTGTGAGGCTTGGCATCTTTATAAAAGTGTTACCCACTGGAAGCATTTCATTAACTGATAATTTTAACCATCAAAACAAACAAAACACAACTCAACAGTTTAGCTCTGATGACTTTGGAGAAAACCTCAAAAGCACAACCCGGGCATTCCCTGTAGGCACCAAAGGCAAGTGGAAAGGTTGCCAGAGTTTGTATTTTGCTTTCAGATACTGTGGTTGTAAAGTCAGCCTCCTACTTTTAGAGGACCTGGCATAATTTTTGCATGGGAGGAGGCATTAACAGCTTCTCTGGGCATTATCTTAGAGAGAAAAAATCATTTAGCAGATATTAACTATCTCTGGATAGTAATGGGCCAGTGAAGAAAAATGTGTTTTCCTTAAGTGTTCATTACCACTGCAAGTTTCACTTGCTTTGAGACAACTTGCATATTAAGTAGCAATAATGTAAGCCTCATTAGGGGCTTCCCATATGTCTGGCAGTGAAAGGATACATAGCCCTGGCACTGTGAAAAATCAAATCTATTCCCAGCCTCTGGCAGTCCCACCCTGCCACACTCCTGCTCCTGGGCTGACCTGCAGCCATTCCTCCTCCTCTTTATGAATAGTTATTCACACATCTTCCCATCTGTTAAGAGCTGAATTACTCTGTAAGTGCAAAATAGGTGACTGGAATGTCCATTACTCGCCCGGACTGCTGGTGAAATAAAGTGATGCTCAAGGAAGATGAGTAAATGTATCAAAATGCAGCACTGAGGAAGCATTCATCCCACCACAAATGGAGAATTATGCTCAGCTGTGCTGAGCTTTGCCCCAGAGAGAGGAGGGAAGAGACCCGAAGCACTGAGCCTGATAATATAGATATTAACATAAATGGGAGAAGGGCATTGACAAATTGAGCATTTAAATATGCAAATATGCCTTTGTAAATTTGCAAATGTAAATTTGCAAGCAAAGATGTGGATTTCTGAGTGTGCTGAATATTTCGGGAATGTGGAGATTTGACTCTGAGTAAAAAAAAAACCCACAAACAAACAAACAAACAAAAAACACCAACAAAACCCAAACCAACAAAACAAAAAACCCACCAAAAAACCCCCACTCCAAAACAAAACCAAAAAAAACCCCACAAAACAAAACAAAAACAGCAACAACAACAAAAACCCAACCAAACAACAACAACAACACAAAAAACCAAACAAACAAAAAAAAAAACCATGAAAGAAAAAAATATTTGGTGTATTACTAGTCAGACCCAAACCAATAATGGAAGAATTTTACCCAAAACTGTAAGATGTCTTGTATTTTTAATGCCTCCCAGCAATGAACTTTGGTATTTCCTGCAATCTATAACACAAAATAATTTCTTTGAAACATGAATTTTTATGAAGTCAGAGGAATAAAAAGTCTGACCTTGAAATGCAATCATATTTATAGTAACAAACGACAAAATACCTTCAGTTTATCATGAAGCCTCAGTTGGATGAGATTAGCTAATCAGGCAGTTTATTTTCCCAACACCTACATTTTGCTATTGTTTGCTTGTTTGTACTTCTGGCAGACAGTCTTTACAAGGATGCACAACACGATTAAGGATTTATTTACATTTTCTTTAACTATCAGCAGCATTATATTATAAATGACATTTCTAATCACCAGCCCAATTCTGTGTTTATAACGCCCATAAACTCAGAGCTCCGATTTGGTTTTTTTTGACAGAACTTTGCTGCTTTTATGTGCAGACCTCTGGAGCCTGCTCTAACCCTCATTAAAGAATCAATGGCTCTCGCAGACATCTGGGCATTCACCCAGGTCCCATCAGTACTTTTTCAATCACTGGCAATAACACAAGAGCAACAGAGAACTTGCAGCTTCACCTCAAAATATAAAGTCTGTGGTTTTAAAGCCAGCCCTTGGTGAGGCAGAGGTGAATGCACTCACTTTTACACAGAGCAGATCGTCTCTTGTGTAAAAATCAGCTTTTTAGCAGTAGCTCTGGTAATCCATGCACATCTTTATCCCTCGGTTTCAGACAGGCAAACACAGTGTGGAGTTACCTGGGGCACCTGAGCACTTCCTTGGGTGCCATTGCTGAGTGGGGGAACCCTGCTCCAACCTCCTCCCTGCACATCCCACTGAGCCAGTTCAACCCTCTGATCCAGCAAAAAAAATCCCTGTTTTCCACCCAGTTAGCAAGTTTGCCACGGCTATCTTAAACCCACATTTTGCACCCCAAAACCAACTTACTGCCAAGGACTGCCACGATATCACCACAACATTATGGGAAATTATCTGCATCAAATGCCTCGAGTCTGATTTTAATCCCACACAGACCAAGAGAAACCACGCAGGAGCACAAAAGAACCATAAACGAGGGGAGATTCAAGGCCCTGGGTACCCCAAATTGTTCCTGCCTTTGTGGGCTGCACCCAGGCTGTCCACTCAGCACCTTGGATGCTGTGTCTGAGAGGGGAGGGAAAAAAATCCAAGGCTCAGAACAAAGTCATTCAGCAGCTGTTTCAATCCAATATTTTAACCACAGCCCCCAGAAACTACGAGCTGGAAAGACTGAACAGGTTATCTTAGTCAACTCTCCATAATATTTTCCTCGGGGGTCTTAATGCAGTTTGTACTTAAATTACTCAAGCCATGGGGATTCCACAATGTACCAGACTTTGCTGTTTGGAAAAACACGCTGACAGCCAGCTTACATTTTCTTCTGCTCATTTTCCTGCCATTCCTACTCTCCGTGCCTCCTTCCACCAACCAACACAGTTTTTCCTGTGCTTTCCCCGTCCTTGCCGTGCTACACTCGGGATGGGAAGAAGTGAAAGGAAAGGTTGACTCGTGCAAAACGCAGCTTTAAGCACAAATTTATCCTCAAGATCTTGGGAATATTTAAGATCTCGGGAATATTTGCTCCTTGGCTGCTGGCATAAAGCACAGCAGTGTTGGGAATGCCCTGAGAGATTTAAAGCACAACCTGGTGATCTTAACAAACTCAGTACACTGCCCTGCTGGGTGTCTCCAACATCACCATTGACATCTGAATTACAGCCCTCCCCTGAGCTCTCATTTTAGCCATTCAGGGCTCTTTGGAGCCATTTAAAGCCCTCCCAGCCCCACTGCCATCCTTCCAATCTGTCCAAGGGAGCTTTTGTTCTCCTGCCCCACTCCAGAGAAACAAGGCCCTTTACAAATTGCAGACCATCCTTTCAATTATATTTCTATAGTAATGCTGGCACATTAGTTCCACTTATCCTTGGTTAATAGTTCAGCTTATATTCAAAAAGCCATTAACATAAAATCAACACAGCAATTTCGTATGAATTCTCATATCATTAATCCATTTAAAGTGGATACACAGTTCACACTCCAAATTCACTTAATTATTGACTAAATAACATTTAAAGAGACCACGGTCTTTGGCTCCATTGGAATGCAATGTATTTTTTTATTCCTCTCTCCCTGCTTTTATAGGTTTCCTACAGAAGTTAGTTCTGAAGGTTTGGGTGATGCTTGGAGGATGTCATCTCACCTTTCTGAACTCCCCCTGTGATCACAGAGAATTTCAGTTTCCTGAGAAAGAGCCTGGTGGCTGCTTTGCTGGGGGAAAGAGGGAAAATGTCCATGATGGGCTGCACAAAATGGCCCCATTTGCCCAAACCCCTCTGCACGTGGCATCCCAGGGGAATTTCACTCAGCCTTTTCCACTGCCATGGGCTGCAGGAAGCCCTCGTGTTTCCCTGCTCCAGGGGCAGCCCCAAGTTCTGCTGACAAAAGGAAGAGAATTCCTCCTCCGTCTGTATCTGATATAATTAGATTTTCAGCTCTGGCATGGGCAGACATGGATATATCATGATAATTTCTAAGCATACATACAAAATTCAAAGTTTCATCAAAAGCTTCTCTAAAGAAGCTGATTTTCCTCCTTAATTTGATTCAATACTTCTTTTTTTCTCACTTCTTCCCCATTCCTCTCTTTTCTCTCCTTGCCACCATCCGTGGCAAATGATGTTTGTGCTTCAGCTGCTGGTGCAGGCCAAAAGCAATCAGCGAGCGGCAGGTCCTGCATTTCACTTTGAAAAATGTCAGGTTAGGACTTGTTTGAATCCTCACATAATTTGTGTCACTGCTGGAGGCCTTTCCCTGAGACTTGTTTTCCCTCCAGTGGGATTTTGGGGTATGAACAAAGATCTGGGGAGGATCAGGAAAATATCTGAGAGCTGTGGGGAAAGCACATTCATGGCTGGCACAGACATTTGTCCCTTCCAGGCTCCCCACATGGCCTGGGCACTTCCCTGGGTGCCTCTGGTGCAGAGGAAGGTGCCAGCACCACGCTGTGCCCAGCTGGATGTCACCTTGCTGTCACACCAGGCTGGGCTGGCACACTCCAGCCACAGGTGAGGGCACCATGCTGGTCATGCTGTTTGCCAAAAGTCCTTGAAAACGACTTCGAGCCATCCCTGTGAGTACAGCAACTCATTCCATTGCCTTAAAGCCACTGCTGCTTGCCCTGGCCAGGGGGGAAGCTGTGCCCCCAGCACAGACACATCCTCACACCCTCTGTCCTCTCCAGGCATCCCCACTGCCCACAGACCATTCACAGCACAATACTGGCAGGAAAATTCCACTATAACAGGCTCAAGTAGAGCCTAATTGCATCAGGTTTTGTGCTGGAAATGGCCACTGGAGCCCATGAGGCTACTCTGCTTTTCCTTGCCTTTCACAGAGAAGTGAATGCTTGGAAGATCACACCAGTGGAAAGGAGCCAAATTTTACTAATGTGCCCTTGCCACAGACATCAGCCAGAGCTCAATCAGATGCACAGTGCTGCAGGTCATAAGCAAACATTTTAATCTGGATATTATAGTTAAAAAAAAGAGCAGAACCTCCCAGCACAGACAATAACCATGGTGTGTGGTTTCTCCTTCTCAGCTGGGCCTCAGGGTGTTTCCCACATCCTCACCATACTTAACACTGATTCCTCTTAATTCAGGCACCTGGGAATTCTCAGGCAGCATTTCCTTGGGATTGCCTTTAAAAGAATACATTGGTGCTTGATAAAACTAAGTGCACCCATACTTGCCTGGTTATAGCTCTGAGAATGAATATTGTTTCCTATTTGAGACCCGAGACATATCTGCACCAGTAAAAACTGTCTTTTCTTTAATATCTATTTATTTCAAACTAGCACTGCCATCCTGCTTTTACTATAAAACACAATAAAGACATTGAAAGGGGTCATGAAACTGCCCCCGAAACTCTGTGACATTTCACAAACCCTGGCACAGATCTCCATGATGTCCTTCCCAAATTCACCACAGATTTTCTAAACACAGTGTTCAGCAAGCACAGCCCTGGAAAACATCTCAGAACAAGGTGCAGAGGCTGGTTCTGGGCGTTGTGCAGATCTGTGCTCCTGCTGCAGGCACGGACGTGTTCTTTGGGATCTCGGCTGCTCCTGGCACTGCTGGGGACACGAAGGAGCTCAGCCCCTGCCTGTCCCTGCCTGCGCACCCAGCAGCGATCACGATCCTGGCAGTGTGAAGGATCTGACAGGACAGCAGGAATCTGCTAGCACAGCTCCTGAGCAGCTGTTTTTGGGGTGGAATATCCACGGGATCAGGCAGGTGAGCAGTGTGTGACGGGGCTGGAGCCTCAGAGCTCAGCTGAGCCTGTGGCACGTGGCACACCTGCAGAGCCACGGCTTCGGAGCCACCACGGCCGTGTTCCCACACAGCCTTTCCAGCAGAAAAACAACCAACAAACTGCAGGTGTTTGGGTACAGGTGAGCGGTCAGGGGGCAGAGGGCACCCCCAGCCCGCGCCAGGCCAATCCCCGCGGGGACAGAAGGGTCACTGCTGGCACACACCCCAGCCCTGCCAGCCCCGACAGTGTCCCTGTGCTGCTGCTCACAGCCTGGGACGTGCCTGCTGAGCTCTCTCCTCCAGCCAGCCCAGGGTCAGCAGCACGAGTGGAAAAATACCTTTTTTCCGTGTGTATCTACCTGCTCACGCCTCCCGGCTGCTGCCCCCCGTTCCACCCTGTGGGTTCATCTCAGCCCCCTTGGAGGGATGCCCTGCTGGGCACATCCACGTCATGCTTCCTGTTGGGCCTCAGGCCACGCTCATAAATATGTACTGAAACGATGCTTGTTGTTCCCAGAATAGATCACATCATAATCGAATCTGGAACAACGTGGTTAAATATTATCTCTGCCTTGCTGGATCCAGAGAGCTGCTATGGAAAATCACCACTGGAAGGGACGATTTAAGGTTGAGCGATCCCAACTTTAACACACACACACCTTTTTGTGAAGAAACTTCAGAGGAAGAAAGGAACTGAGTCACTGCTGGGCTCCTCTGGGGCGTGTGCCAGCCGTGCTGAGCTGCAGGGATGTACCTGGGGATGGCTCAGCTGGAGCCAAACGAGAGCTGGGGTGCTCAGAAACACTGCTCTCAGAAATAAAGCACATTTCCAGCTGTGTGCACTGCCGCTGACTTTGTGGGATGAAGGCTCAGAGCACAGTCTGGTCCCAGGAAGCTCCAGTGACACACAGCTCTAAATCAGAATAAACACCAAGCATTGCCTTTACCTTGCAGTGCTGCAGACACATTCACACAGGGCCAAGAGCATTTGCACGAGGCAGGCATTGCACGGAAAATCTTACAGCAGCATCTGCTTTGTCTTATTCGCAGAAACAGGACAAAGAGCAGCAATACTTCATTTAATTCCCGGACGTATATGAAAACAACATAATCCTGATTGCTATATGTGCTTTTTGAAGGGTAGGATGTGTTTGTGCTTACATCTTTGTCCAATACAGATGCAAGAAAAATAAGAAAAATGTTCATACCAATCAACAAGGCAGATTAGGGTTTTACTCAGTGCGTGTTTTAGACAGATGGGCTTATCTTAATGCCTTGCACTTTCCCTCTCCACAATTTTTGCAGTTAAGATAAAGGTGCCCAGAAAACTATTTTTCTATCTGTGCTTAACCATGCCCATGCCACAGGAAAAAAATCCCACCCAAAATCCATGTCCAGCCTTGCTTCCCAGAGCAGAGAATTCACCCTGCTTTTCGTAGAATTGTGTTTTTTGGTAATTCAGCTCTACCTGAGACCTTTAGATCCTCTCATGATTTTCATCTACAGCTCCATGATCTGCAGAGTCCTGATAATTTCTGCATAGATAAGAGGGGCAGAAAGGCTGAGCTATTTAAATATAGCATAAGAAAGTCTATGATAATGCAAGGACTTAAGGCCACATCCACCAAATCCTTGATGGTGCTCAGACCACTGGAATTTTACAAGTAAGAGCATTTTAATGCAGTCCTGGGTCACAACTAGCCACCTTGTTTCATGGAGGATATGTTCAGATGAATTTCTCTTCCACATTAGAACAGACCAGCATTTCAAAATTCCTGGCAACAGAAATTTTTTGAGGAAATAGTTGCTTTGCGTTTATCAAAACATTTGGTTTCTGCATGAATTACTTCTTATTTTTGACAGCTTCTGTGACAGTAGGAAAAATATAATTTGAAATTCCCCAAGGGGAAATTGAAGTCTCTTGTTTTACTAATGTAGACATGGACCATACCCATGCCTCTCTAATTTCCTTGTCTTTTTTTTTCCCTCTTTGCTCTACAACAGCAGTGGCAGCAACAAAATGACTAAACATGACTTCACAAACAGTTTTGGCTCTGGTAGAACTCAGTCCCCAACAGAAAGATACTCAAGCATCGCTGTGGACAATTCATTGTTGTTATCAGAGGTACCAATCAACATCAGCTGAACTTTTGCTCTTTTTTGCTTGCAGATGTGCCTATACTATCCCAGTCCTGCCTTTCTCCCACTTTATTTTTTTTCCTCCTTCCTTTGCTCCACCAACACAACCTTTCTGCAAACCACAGTTTGTGTTGGCCAAGCTGCAGCTCACTGCAGGACTCCAGAAGTGCTGGGGGGTTCTTTTCATCCTCAACAAGGAATTCACATGAGAGATATTTGCTGTCACATGGGGCAGATATTGTTTAAATTGACTTTTTGGAGGCGAGCAGGAGCCTCAGCAGCTCTTCAGGAAAAAAAGGCCCATCTAAATGGCATCAATCATGCAAGGGGGTTCACAGAACTCACAAACTACCTTGGGGAGGGTGGGGTGATTTTTTTTTTTGCTCTGCACAGAGTACAAATTGCTGTTCATGTGGGGTTTTGCTTTAGGCTGCTACATATTTTGCTATTGTCTCTTCCTTCCCCCAAAGACATTGAGAATTCCTCTGCCTCATGTTTTATTTACAAGTTTTTTGTGGTTTTTGTGCTTTATCAGCTTGAGTGGGTGGGAGAAACTCAGTTTTATGGATTTTTAATAGAGAAGCAGAGAATAGCTCCCCTCAAAATCTAACACTAATGGTTTGTAATGTGTCAGGAACTATCCTACTTTCTGGAAAAGAGAATATATATTACTCTGGCTGAGGTCCTGAACTGAAACAAACTTTCCTCGGAGAAGGCTCAAGTCTGAACACCACACAAAACAAAAGAGCTCTGCAGCTCTGGTCCCCCAGCAATGTGAGGCTGACAGATTGTTTTCCACTGTTGGTTTTGCTGTGTTTTCTGGATCAGGGCAAAGCTGCTCCTGTCTTACTCAAAGATGGGAGGCAGATTTCTACCCTCAGAGGATCAGTATCCAGGGAAACAACAACTATGCAAAAAAATATTGCACACGAAGGGCTTAGAAAGTCTAGGAGCATGCAGAACTCTGCCCTTCTTGAATAAAGATTATATTAGGATAATTTCCTTTCTCGGTCCAGTCCCTTTTATCCCTTTCACCTCAGCACGTGGCACACCAGGTGGGTCTCAGAGTGATTCTTCCAGGCATGGAACAGTGGGATTTTACTCAATTCAAGCATCTCTCAGGACAGAAACATTCACCTCGAGGAGCTAACAAGGGGAAGAGGTCGGCAAGAAATATTATTTTGTGCAAGTGAAAATAGCGCCTTGCTCCAGCCGAGGAGCCACCCGTATTTTTTCAGTTGCAGTCAATCCGATTTTATAATTGCATTTAAATCAGCACCCTTGGAGCAGGGTGGAGCCCAGGTTTGAAAGCCAAGAGTCATCTGAAAACATCTTTCTCTGCGAGCCAAAAGCTTCTCTGGTTTGATAGAGCCAGCAGGATGGGGAAAGCTTTAAAGAGGTGCTCCTTGTGAAGTGTCCCCCGAGGCAGAGCCCACCCAGAGCTGCCCCAAAGCCTCTCGGGGTGTCCTCACAGCAGAAAGGTCCCTGTCCCTCTGCAGCTTCTCCCCCACAAGCCTGGGGCTGGCTTGCATTAGGATTTCTGGTACGGCTTTGGCTGCTCCCACCCCGAAGGGAAATAGAGCTACACCCAGAGAAGAATTCCTTTGTCAGGAGAGCTCTTGAGCAGCCCAGCTCTAACAGCAGAAGGAGGTTATTGCTGGGTAAGCTTGTCTCCATTAAGGCTTTTATCCGAAATTAAAACTGAGGGATGTGTGGAAAAATCGTGGTTCTGCGGAGTGGTAAAGTGAGGGTCAGCATTTGAAAAAAAGGAGTGGTTTTGGAAAAGGAAAGGTCTGTAATCCTGACACGCATTTTTCATTTCATTGAATGAAATCATGGGTGGATACTGTTATGAAACAGGTTTAAAGAGAGGTTACAAAAAGGTGATGGAAATTGGCTATTTAGAATTAGAGAGGAAAACTCATGGTTTTAAGAACAGTACGATTTTACTCACGCAACTAAGATGGGTGATAAATATTAAATAAATCATAATATCATTTTATTATTTATAATGCTTATCGCAAACATGAAGATTTGAAATAGAAAACTGAGCCAATTTATAATTACTAGTGATAAAATGCTTTAACCTCTGCATTAGCTGCTACCCATCCTGTACCTTTGATTCCACTAATCGATCCTAATTGATTAAATGGATGCACTTCATCTTTGGATTCCATTGCCAGCATATTCTGCCACCTTCTATTACAATCCATTTTGGAGGACAGCTGATGATCATACCTGAACACCCTTCTCTTTCATCCTCTCATTAATTATCTGCTGCCAGCCCAACTTTATTGCAGCACACAGACACACCTAAAATGCAGCACGTCCAACCCAACCAAGAGCAAATCATCTTTTCTACTCAGGTCTGTGCCTCAGTCAAGCACTGCCCAGCACAGAAGACCCCTTTGGTTCATGTGCTCTTTTCCCTTAAAGGTTCTTTGGGCGTTTTTTCACAAGGACTCAATACAGAGCTGCTTAATAGAGAGTTTTGTATGTGCTCCAATATTCTGTTTAAATCTCGTTAATATTAAGATATTTTCCCTCTGAAATTTACCCCAGGTTTCAGGGTACAATTCTCCTCTACAGAACCTGCAGTGTTCCTAAATTAAGGTGAAGTAGTGGAGAAAACCTCCCAAACTCAGATAACATGAAAATTGTAACTGCATTATTCAAGCTGAGGAATTTATTCACCTAGAAGGGAAACATTCCCTGAGACAGCAGAGAGGGGAACACCTAAATTCTATTTTGCATATCTTGAATCCTGTAGGGATAGGCACTCGAGCACTCACATAATGAGCAGTGTACTACAGCCAAGCTACTGGAGGAACACAGGCCTTTATTTGGGTTATTTGTCCCTAGGTGCTTCAGTCAGAGCTCATCGTGCAAATTCAGAATGTAATATGTAATCTGACCCATATATGCTATCAGAGCACTGGCAAAGCACAGAGCAATGTGTGAGCACAATCCCTGATCAGTTTATTCATGAGAGCCACGAGGGAGATAATGTGCTGCCGTGCCTTAACCCCAGACACAAAGTCATCCCCGAGCAGCTGCTCGCTCACTCTGCCCCCATGGGACGGGGGAGAAGCAGAAGGGGAAAAGTAAAAAAAAAAAAATCAGACAGTAAAAAAATCGGTCAGGCAGATAGGTAAAGCAAAATCCACGCAGCCAAGCAAAGCAAAACAAGGAATTCATTCTCCACTTCCCATGGGCAGGCAGGTTCAGCCATGCCAGGAAAGCAGAGCTCCATCACACGTAACAGTGACTTGGGAAGGCAAACACCATCGCTCCAAAAGTCCCTTCTCTGTTCTTCCACCAGCTTTGAACCTGCTTTAAGCCTTTAAACTATAAGAGCATGAAGCCTCGGGGTCTGGGCTGTCCCTTGGGTCAGTCGGGGTCACCTGTCCCTTTTGTGTCCCTTCCCGTGCTCCTGTGGGGGGTGAGGAACAGGAAAGGCCTCGACTCTCCAATCTCTGCTCAGAAATAACAAAACCATCCCTGGCTTACCAACACCATTCCCAGTTCAAATCCAAAACCCAGCCTCAGAACAGCTACTGTGATGAAAATTAACTCTACCTCAGCCAAAACCAGCATACAGGCAGAAAGCAGTGGTGCAGATAATTAAGAGAAAATGGAAATAAGTTCTTCAAGGGAAAAAAAAAAAAAAAAAAAAGACAATTCCTCTTGCTCTGTTACTGCTTTGAAAAAGCAGCGTATCCAGAAAAGAAAAACCCTGCTTGGTTTTGAGCTCTCCTAATGACTGGGAATGCTGCCACTACAGTGACTGGGTAAGGCTCAGGAAAGATAAACCTGAAAAAGGCGTTTTTGACCCCACTGTAAGAAGGAAATCCAAGAAATACTCATCCACATGAGACAGAAGCCTTGCAGCCTGCTGAGGTCAGCAGCTTTTGCAGATGATTGCCACACAAGCTAACGTGGCATGAAGGCTGTCTCAGAGCACACAACTGAACCTCCCCAGCTCCAAAAGCTCCAGAGGGGAGAACCACAACCTGCAGATGATGCCTTGGTTCCAGTCCAGTCTCCAGCAGAAAAGGCACTGAGCCAAAAACTGGGCTCTGCTTTTACTGTAACACACTACAAATCCATGCCTATTTTATTTTTTAAAACCTGATGCCTGCTAAGCTCTTTTTCTCCTAGAAAATGGCTCTTGCGAGTTCCTGCTGCACTTAAATTTTATCTCATATATAGATCTTTATCTTATCTCCTGCATGAGTCAAGTAGGGGAGGAGGAGGCTCTCTTATCTATCTCAGCCAACAGGGAAGAGCTAAATGAAAAAATCCTATTGTTCTTGGGGAACAATCTGCTCTCAGCTCCCAGGCAGGCACTGATACCTGGTGGAGATGCACTGATACTCATCACAGTGCTACAAACATTCCTTGAGATCCAAATCACACTGCTACAAGCATTCCTTGAGATCCAAATCGCACATCTGAGTTATTCCACAAGAGCCCAGACAGCATTTCACCATATTTTCCCCACTTCTTCTGGACTTCTGAGCATGCAGGTGTTATTGGATTCCTCAGCTGGAAACTCGCTTCATAAACGTTAAAGATTGTGATGTTTGATAAAGTTTGCCACACTTATAAGATGAAAGGAAATTCAGATTAAAACAATAGTCTGTAATGGTTGTTTCTCATGAAGTCCTTGTGCTGTCATTCCAAAATGTCATCTCCAGGGCAGACCTTGATTTGGGGCATGCACTAATTCAGAAGTTAATATCTCTGCTGTTTCAGGACAACTTGGAGACCACTTCATCTCTCTAAAGAAATGCATTAATGAGTGTAATACCTAAAGGAGAACCAACAAAACTCTCTTCTGCTGAAGAGTTGGGAAGTATTTTGACTTTGCTAATTTATTTCTGTAAGGAAAGACAAGTAAACTAACCCAGCATAGGTTAGCTTATGTTTTTAAAAGTTTCACACAGGCATTAATGCAGATATAAGTTTCGCTTACTCTGAGTTAGGAACACCAGACTCAATTCATCAGGAGTACAAAGGGCCGAAGTCCTGACTGGTTTTGTTTTTCCTTATCAAAATGCAATTAAAATACCAATTCCATCTTCTCCTTGCATCAAATTTGTGAAAAGGAGATATTTTCTTGCAATAAATTCCTAAAGATTTCATTACATGAGCAGCAGAGCATAGTAGAAGTGCATAATAAATCAGTCCAAATTCTAGCTGTGTCTAAAAGGTTTATGGAAAGCTCTCTATCCGTTTTTCACACTCCAAAATCTGAATTATAATTAATTTCAGGAATCAACCAACCTACCCCTTACTTTAAAAATGTCAAGCTGAGGAGTGCATTATGTGAGATTACAATTAATCAGAAGTGGAGGCGCACACACACACACACACATCTTCCCACTTAAATTCTTTGGCCAAACAAAATATTCCAGCAGCCTCGGCAGATACTAAATGATCTTTCCAAATAATCCTCCCCGGTGATGGATGTTGCAGTTTCGCAGCCTTGTGCTAATACAGAGCTTTTCGGCAGCAGACAGGCGTCATTTGACAACTCCTGCATTAACTCTAATGACATGCTGATGGCCCTGGCACTCCTCGCTCTCTTGGATGCGCCATCCCATCTGGAAAGAACTCCGGGGATAAAAAGAGCCCAGCGTGCTAAATTATATAAAAAGGATTATCAACATTCGCAAAACATTAATGAAACATTAAACATAACAGTTTCGTGGGATGGTGTTGTTATTTACTCATTTTCTTGCAGAGATTAAAGGAATTATTTATAGCTGCTGTCTTTGGCCCTAGTAGTGCCTTCTGGTCCCGTATGAAAGGCAATGGGGCTTGATATTCTAAAATATTGGGTCACCTGGGCTGCAGCCACAACGTCCTCAAAAAGAAGAACAACTTCACATTTAGAATTCCTTTTTCCATCCACGGGAGGGCTGTGTGGGCACCCCATCTTTGGCAGAGCCCATCCCGTGTCCTGTCCGTGCCCTGCAGGGCTTGGGCAGCCCTCGTGGTGGGAGAGAGGCCCTCCAGCCCAGGAACAGCTGTTGGGCAGTGGAGGAACTGTAAAAGGTATGAAAGAATAATAGAGAGCCTGTGAAGAGTATGAAAGAACAATGGAAGAACTGTGAAGAGTGTGAAAGAACAATGAAGGAACTGTAGAAGGTATAAAAGAGCAATGAAGGGACAGTTGCAAACCACTGAAGTGTAGTTGCACTGTTTTAGAAATCTTTCTCTTCTTTCTCATGGAGAATAGATAAGTTGCATTTCTGTACTTTTCTAATCTCAGTGGTTTTGGTACTGGATGGTGTAGGGTTGTAACCTATCCTTTCAGGGGGTGGAAAACTGCCGACCAATAGTTGCTAGATTATTAATGCTTATATAAAGAAAGTTTTGTAAATAAAGTTCGCTTTTCGCCATCTTGTGTGCTCCTGCCTGACTTCCCTGCGAGCTTCTGCGAATCTCCACAAATATCAGAAAATCAGAGCCAACAACTGAAGTGACAAGAGAATGTGGAAGCAAGTAATGAGAATGTGGAAGCAAGTAACAAAATTTTGGGATATTGTAACAAGTAGTAGTGTTGCTTACAAATAGCTTACGAATAATAATTATCCAATCATTAGAGAAATTATCTGCATGAACAAAGTAGCGCAGGCAATATAGGTACTCATGATTATGGTATGATCACGTATACAGAACTAATTATGTTATAAAAAATAAGCTTTTATATTAATAAAATTTGGCTATCAGAGCATCATGTTGGTGTGCTGTAGTCCGTTCCTTGCCCGGTTCTCAACAAACAACACCCAGAGTTAAAGCAAACCAAAACAGGAGCTTTCCCTCCCCTCCTCTGCAGCCACACCTGACCTTCCCTCCTCTCCTGCCCAACAATTCCACCGAGGGAAGGCATCTCCTTGCCCTGCCTCAGTTCCCGAGGTGCTAATGAAAAGGCTGAACAGAGTCTGTATGAGGCAATAGCCCAAAAATATCATTTTGCTTCACTGTCAGTGAGGAACAAAAATAACAGCTTCCTAATTTAATGTGGACTTCAAATAAAAGCACTTTCCCTTCCATTTATCTACCTGTGGAGCTATTTTGGTCCAGTTCACTGGGAGAATTGCTACATTCTGTTATGCCTAAAATATTTTGCTTCTTTAATCACTGCACAGGGCTCCTACCTGCAGTAAGTGGACAGAGCAGACAAGAGAAATTTATTACAGCCACCAGCCAGAGATCACATTCATCTCTCATCAATTATTTGGGACACTATTGTTTCCAGCAGTTTCTCCTCTTAATAAAACTGATCACAGCTGAATGTTTGGCTGCTTCTGTAGAAAATGCCAAGACTTGTTATTTCATTATACATGGATTCTTCTTACCTGTATGTTCTCTGGAAGGATTTTATATATAAGTGATGAGCATTGTCTGCTTGACAAAGTGTGACTAAAGTACAAGCCAAAGAGCTGGAAGATAAATTCATCCTTGCAGCTGATTTTCTATGCAGCAATTAAGAAAAAAGCACTTTTCCTGTGCCCCTCTATCAGAGGCAGAGCTGGCAGTTTGGTGTTTTGGGGAGAGGGAAAACAACGCAGAAAAAATCTGGGAAAAGCCTGATCCAGCACTGAAAGGATGACACAACTTCTGTATGACCCTCCAGGGCAGGGCTGATGGAGCACAGGATGGCCTTTGTCCCTAAAAAAGCTCTTACATACCCTGGGAATCAAATGCAGGCATTGAGTGATACAGACTTAGAGCCTACATTACTCTTTTCCTCTCTTGTAGGGCAACAAGACATGGTCTCCTCAAAAAAAAAAAAAAAAGCATCGCTTTGCAAATCCCAGCCCACCTCTATGAGCTCCAGGGGATGGGGAAGCAGAGTCGGACATTGCAGAGTCCAGGAGCAGAGAGGAGAGAGCAGGAGTGATCCAAAACTAACCAGGGAAGGACTGGGAATGTGACAGGGTCTTCTCCCAACTCAGGAGGGGCAGCAAAGCCCAGCAGGAGCCACAGCCCTGCAGGGACGTGACCCACACGGGCTGGGGAGGAGAACAGTGCAGTGAGCAGAACAATGCAGGTGAGCCCTCCCCAGCCCTGGTGGGACACTGCTCTGTGTGCACAAGGACTGTGCCACCCTGAGCAGCACAGCCTGGTCCCACTGCAGGCAGGCAGCGATGGATCCCAGTGCATCCCTGGGAGCAGAGGATGGGCTCAGGGAGCCATCCTGCAGCTCCCCAGGAGCAGGAGATCACTGAGGATGGGCTCAGGGAGCCATCCTGCAGCTCCCCAGGAGCAGGAGATCACTGAGGATGGTGAGCAAGGTGCCCCAGCCTGGCAGGGGTGTGGAGGTGGCAGCCAGGGAGCTGCTGGAACAGGTCCATTCCCATCTGGCTCTGATGGCACTGCCTTAGGGGGGACCAGAGTGAGGAAACGATATAGGAAACTAAAACTGAAGAAAATTACCTGAGAAGGAGACAGACATAACTGCAAGTGTGGTTTAAGGGAGAATTTTCCAAAGTATCTCAATGAATTAAGAACCTAATTCTTATTTATGGAAACACTCACCAGGTTCACAGCAGCTCAGCTTTCTATGAAAGAGACCCTGGCAGCTTTGGGGACCCTCAGCACACAGGTCCAGACCAAAAGCACTTCTAGTCCTTGAATAAAGAGCTTTTGGCTGCTGCTGGGCACGCAGACAGGGCACTCCTGCTGCAGGGCTAAACCCGTGCCCTCAATCCCCAGAATGAGAAACAATGAGAAGGAACTGAGAGCCCACAGAAGCACTGGAGAACAAAGCACATTCCTGAGGAATTTAAGCCTTCAAGTCAGTGAAGGCACCATGAGAAATCCCTTCGAGGGATGGGCACGAGAGAGGCCTGGCTGCACCTCGAGGACTTTCCTCACTCAGCCTTTGAAGATGTAACCCCTGAGTCTCACTCACTCTGATTCTGACCAGCTCCAGAATCCCTAAAATCAGTGGAGTTTTGCCATTCACCATGAGGACTTTCTGGATTGCCTCCTTTACCTTGCTCAAGTCATTTCGCCTTCCTTTTCACTCACTTTATCACTTTGGAAAGCAAGAATAAATAAATTCTGCTACCTGACTGAATCAGCTTTGGGATGTCCCAGTGGGAATTGCCAGGCTGGGGTATCACAGACAGAGCACTGGCAAAGCACATCAGAAAACCTCAGCCTTGGAGGTCTAATTAGAGCTCCAGGTTCTAGTGGGAACATGGTGCTTTACTCTAGAATATGAAGAAATTATCTTGATTCTACTAAAAAAATTATTAAAGACATAGACAAAAAATTAAATGGCATAATTACAAAGGTTAACCAACTCGAGGGAGTCATTAGACAAACTGTGAGAAGATCATCAGTTTTAAAAAGAGCAGAATCAAAGATAATGGAATTCAACTGTTTCAACTCAGTTTTTCTCATTTTCCTCAGCTGAGAAAACATCATAAACCCATGTCAAACACAAGTGTTAAATGGTAATTGATACGGCATTTCTCTCTGAGCATTGGGTTTAAATGAGGGTTTATAAGGTAAAGGCTGGTGACTATTTAACCTGCTGTAGTGGAAAAGTATTTAAGGTATTAAACAGGATCTCAAATTATTGTTATAACCCATCATTTTCCAATCCCTTAACTCTTAGGGAGGATTTAAAAGAAATTATATGAGCTTTAGTAAACAAATAAATATACCATATAGGAAACTAAAACTGAAGAAAATTACCTGAGAAGGAGACAGACATAACTGCAAGTGTGGTTTAAGGGAGAATTTTCCAAAGTATCTCGATGAATTAAGAGCCTAATTCGTATTTATGGAAACACTTAGGAGCTATGATAAAGGACAGATTTTCTCCAGGAAAAATTTTAACTAAAAATACATGGCAGAAGTAAGTACTATATGATTTTTATGACAACAAAAATACACAGTGCCAAAAGGCTCCTGGAGCTCCTGATTGCTTTCATTTCATTTCTCACCACAAAAGTGAAACAAGAGAACGAAGGGGAGATTATTCTGCCAGCTTTCTCATTATTAATGGCGAAGGAAATAGCTGCCTTAATGCATTTGATTACATCTTAATAATCACAGTCACCCAGTTCCTTTTTAAACACACCACATTCTGTAACAGAAAAATATCTTTGCGCCGACCACAAACGGTTCGGCCCCGACCACTGACAAGTTGTGACAACTGCACGGAGCCTCCTGGGAGAGTGTAAATATAACTGCACATAATTTGCACCACGTGAGGATCATCTGTCAGCACAGGAGCATTATCAGAGCCTGGGGAGGGCAGGGCTGGGCGCTGCACGAGTGTCCTGAGGTGCTTTGGGGATCACAGAAAGAGCACCAGCACTCGGAAGGAAGGGCTGCTCAGTAAGCATGGGCAGTGCAAGAGCTGCCCTCTGAATTTCTGAATGTTTCCAGGATGTCCTCAGGGATATTCCCAGGGGAAAAAAAAAATTTAAAAAAAAAAAGATTTAGTAGTGGTACAGCTGTCTGAGAAAAAATTCTGCGCCTAAAGTGCACCCAAACGCTGAGATAGGGTTATCAAGTGTGCCAAGCTGTTCAGAAAACCTGATCTTTAGCAGAAAAATAAAAATCAATCACTGGAATGTAACTGAAACTTCCCAAGCCTGAAATAGTCTTTCTTGGATTTGAGCTAAAGTGCAGAAGGCTTTCAGGAGTGGCTCGAGTTCTCTTTTCCTGTTTCACACCTCCCCTCAAGGTCTCGCTCTCTCTCTAAGAGCTGACCAGCCAAACCTGCAGAAATTGCAGTGTGGCTCATGAACTGCCCCAGCCTTGGCCTTTTGTCTGGCGCCCAAAAGAACCCAAAGTCAGCCTCAGAACTGCTCCTCCTTTGCGAGGAGCAATCAGGAGTCACACAGAGAGAGAGGAATGCAAATCCACCTGGGAAAACACAGCCCTGCGTCCTCCTTCACTCACTGTGAAGTGAAAGAAGTCAGGCGTTGGATCGTTAGAAGTTTCTCTAATAAAAAAACCATCTGAACAAAGTCACCAGCTTGTGTAGCGGCACTCTGCACTCAGATGTGCTGGTGGGATCCAGAAGGCAGAGATGCAGAATTTTTTCCTACCCACCAGACCTTCCTGGTGCCTAAAACCCCAGGAGCCTAAATTTCCTGATGCCTAAAACCACAGTCTCAGCTCCGTTCTCAGTCCCTCTGGTTGTTGTCCAGAGCGAGGTTGTAGAGGGATGGAAATGAGAGAAGTGCGAAAATGGGGGAAAATAAGCAATCAGGAAAAAAATCACAGAGGAACAGTAGTTCAGCACTGCCCTGAGACTGCTGTAAAAGGATGCTGCGCACGGGAAGGGAATAATCTGTTCTTCGTGTGCGTGGTAGGTTAGACAAGAAATAATGAGATAAAATTACAGCTAGGGAAATTCAATTCAGACATCAGGAAATACTTTCTAATGGTAAAGACTGTTATGTCCTGAAACAGATAGCTTGGGGACACTGGGGAATAGATGGTGGTGGTGGTTTAAAGAGGCAGAAGAACTAAGTGAACTCCTCAGGTCTCTTCCAAGCCCATTCTCTTTAATTCAGGGTAAATCATCTCAAATTTCTCCATACAGCCCTGCACCTGTATGACCCCTAAGTTTCCAGGCTTAGTGGATGTGCCTAATTCTGAATTAACAGTGCCATGGGATTTTTTTTTTTTAAGAACAGCACATAAACCTCGTGATTATAATTACGGTATTTTATGATATACTTTTATCACAATTATACACAGACTACAGCTCCATTTAATCCAAGAATGTCATTAGACATCTGGCTCTGTGGCCTACACTCTGTCAAGAGCATCAGCCATTTCAAATAATGGTCTTCAACTGCTCCTGGAAAAACATTCACTGGTTACAAGGCATCAGGTCTCTGTATTTAACTACCTCAAACACTTCAGTGTTGTTCACTGAACGGCTCAGTTCAGCAGCACTCTGCCTGGACAATTTCTGATCGAGTGTATTGTAAAAATTCTGTGAGAGAAGCACTTTTCGGGGGTGATTTATTTAGTGGTGCCACTTATTTTTATCAAAATCACAACCTAGAGGCAACGATCAAAACCTTACAGTTCCCCTGCATGCAAAAACCAAAGCAAGACCTGGTGGTGGTCACTAAAAATCTGCTCTTGCACACTCTGGCACCAGCCCAGCAAAGCACTTAAGTGCGTGCTTAATTTTAAGCACACAGGTAGAGCCATTTAGACTAATGGAATCATTTAAGTGCTTTGCTGGAGCAGGGCCAGCCTCCTCAGCATCTTGCAGTGTCAAGTGCGCAGAGCAAGGGCTTCATCTAATTGCATCTGGCTTTAATTGACAAAAATCAAAGTGCAGGAGCCCATCCCTGCCGTTGTGATGGCAGTGAGCAGCACAGGGATTGTTCTCTGTGCTGTCCCAGCGCCTCGAGTGTCCTGCTGGATGTGATCCACCCTCCCTCATCTCTGGCAGGAGCCCTTTCCCAGCAGCTCTTGGCTGAGTTTTCCATTCGAGACACTCTCAGAAATCAGAACACCCGGATTTGTTCACCTGCCCCAGTGATCACACCACATAATGATGTGGTCTTTCATGCCAAGGGTGTTCCATCACCTGCTATTTTCTCCTCCTGATGGACATTCAAGCTTAGGCTGTGCACTCTTTAGTTACTCTTTTACATTTTGCAATTTTTTGTGCATCTTTGGAAGTACAAAAAAAATGAATTGGGAAAAATGTTTTGGTGCTGCAGCAACTGAAGAGAGCAGATCATAGCATGGACAAGCCTAAAATCTCCATAACCTGAACCATTTGTTCACCTGCCCCAGTGATCACACCACATAATGATGTGGTCTTTCATGCCAAGGGTGTTCCATCACCTGCTATTTTCTCCTCCTGATGGACATTCAAGCTTAGGCTGTGCACTCTTTAGTTACTCTTTTACATTTTGCAATTTTTTGTGCATCTTTGGAAGTACAAAAAAAATGAATTGGGAAAAATGTTTTGGTGCTGCAGCAACTGAAGAGAGCAGATCATAGCATGGACAAGCCTAAAATCTCCATAACCTGAACCATTGCCTTCCTCAGATATGTAATTTATTTTTCAACTGCCAGGCAAAGGAATACTGTGCCCACAATGACACAGTAGTCTCACCCCTATAAAAGCTCTTGCGCTGCAGTTCTGAAGCAGAACATTTGAGGAGAAAAAAAAAAAAAAAAAAAAAAGAAAAAACCACCCAAAAAATNAAAGGCAAACCAACCCAACTAATTCAGCGTGGATGTAGAATTAACTTCTCACCACAGTGTGTTCCTATAAACACAGTTATGAAAGGGAAAAAAATGACACGTCTGGGAATTTGTCAGACTATTGCATTTAGTTAATGCAATTACTGAAAAAGGGTGATTGAGAGCTGTGAGAGGAGTGTGGGCAGGGAACAGTGAACTGAGAGTGCTCTGCGCTGCACAGCTCTCACATGAGCAAGGCCTTGGATAAAATGCATTTATCCAAGCATGAGCCACAAACAGAAGGTACAGCAAACAAAATACCAACTGGAAAGGAGGGGGAAGAAGTTTCCAGAAATGCAAGGGGAGTTTGTAACTTCTTTTGTCATTATGTTTTTCCATGGTTGACCATTAGAAAATAATCCTCCTTAATCTACAGTTTATGAGCAGACCTAGGGCTGAAAGGCACATTTCCCTAATAAATACGGAAATATTAAGAAATAATAAAGAAATATTAAGAAGGAGGTGTGGAGGGTCATGTAGTTGAACCTTGCAATGGCAATATTTCTGTAGTAGCTCTCTGAAATACAACTTTGCCTCCAGAAATGCAACCACATTTTCCTGTGTCTTCTGCAGGAAGCAACATTTTGCAGTTAATTGCTCAGGAAACAACTTTTCACAACACCTAGAAATAAAATGCCACTGAACAGTGACCAACCTGTCAGCAACTGAAGGAGGGAAAATCCCCCAGATCTGTTTGTCTCATCTCTTTGTGCTCTGGCAAAACTTGTGCTGAAACCATCCCACAACACAGGCAGGGAGGCAGGAATAATTCAAACACAGATAATATTCAACATATCAACACATTTTAGCTTGAATGTTTGCAAACATGATTCATCATCTTGCAGTTGAAGAAACAAATATTGGAGAAGTTGTGTTGAGTTTCTAAGCTCTCACTTTCCAAAGGAGTCTGGAGTGTGTAAGTCATGCACAGAAACTCGAATGGTGCAAAATTTCAAAACCAGTCTGAAATGGGTCTTTCTGAAGAAAGACTTAATTTGTCAGCCAGGCTGTAAATATTTGTCTTTTATGATGCCCTTTTAGAATCTGAGCCTTTTTACACACTTATAAAGCAGGTAAAAATTAGTGAGCCTCGATGAGGATGCTGAGCTGCACATGAATTTGGATAGAGCAGCAAATTTGAAACTCAGGATTGCAGTACACCTCCACACCTCACTGATAACACAGAAAGTCATCAGCACACTTCTGCATTGAGCTATTCATGGGGGTGAGCCCTGAAGGAGCACACGAAATTTCCAACTTCCCTTTGCAAATATCTCACCTGTAAGGCTCACTCTCTAAAATGACAAATATGAAAACATAAAAATCAATTCAAGGAAAAACTAATTTTAAAGTGTTAACAAGACTATCTCTTAGCATTTACTCAGATCTCATATCAAGCCCTACATCTCCATAATGGTTCCCTAAAAAAACCCACATTTGAGCTACAAAAGAAATCAAACACCTTTTTCTTTCCTTTTTTTTTTTTTTGGGGACTGTCCCACAGAAAAGGACTTTTAGTTATTAATTTAAAATCCAGCCTTTAAATAATATCTACTGAGAGCAGGGCTGAAGCTGTGATGCAATGCACAGCTTTCCTGCACAGCATATGGTATTGGAAAAACGAGTAGAAGGGAAAAACGACAGACAGGAAAAGGTTCAGACTTCTGTAGCCTTGGTTTTGCACTGCGTGGTAATTATACTGAAGAATTCATGACTCACTTTGGTGCACTACTGTGCGCTGCTAAATTAGAAGTTTGGCAAGGACACCAGACAAATGATGAAATATATAATATTGGTTTCTCCAGCGTAGCTCATCACTACAGTCTCATGGTGTTTCAAAGGGCTTTTTTTAGCACTCTAGGAAAACAAGGTCTTTCTTAAACAAGAAAAAGATATTGAATCAAAAATGTACTGTACGGAAGTCAGCAGAAATAGGCAAAATTACTCTTTTAAAAAATCAGACTTTCAGGTAGTTTGGGTAATTGCTCTCTAAAACTTATTTCTGAGTCTACACAGAGCGTCTGACACGGAGAATGCTAAAAGCTGTTGTGCATTAAAGCATAAGCATGATGTGGAGATGAAGCTCTTCCACTACATAACATTCATAAGAAAATGTTTTCTTTACACCAGCTTACAAATGTGTATTATCAAAATGATTTACATAAAGGCTCCCCAATCATTTGACAGCTGCAGTGAGGCCGAGTGCACTGGACGATGTACACACTGGGATAGCACTTGGGTTAATTCTTGAAGGCAAACCCTTTTCTCCCAAGGATTGCAGTCAGTCTGGAATTGTGCAGCATGTTGGAATTAATCCAATTTTGCCAGATGCAGCCAATCCCCCATGTAATGCTGCACTAGTTATTCTGATTTGTAACAAGAAGTGGTATCAGTCATAAGAAAGAGGCACCAGCATTGAAAATATTTTGCTGAGTGACCCAGAATTAACATCTCAATTTATCCAGATACAAACCAAATGAAAACACCCAGCTCCTGAGTGGGGCAGGGATGGGAACCAACTTCTATTGGGCATTTGCATATCTTTTCACAAAAATGGCAATTAGCAAGTCATCATAAAGAGTTCCACAGCAGTCAGAGGGTTTGACCATGGAGAGAGTTCAGATGTTTGCAGAAATCCTGTCTATGGAATTTGCCATTAATTTCAAGACCTCTCTGCACAAACCTGGCAGAAATGTTGGATGTTAAAGCCTCCATATGCTAAACCACCACTGCTCTATATCATGTATTTTGTTTAAAGGCAAGCACAGAGATCGCAAACAGCTATTTTTAACTCTTTTCAGTGTACAGTACATCTGCTGTGTTTCTGATTTCCATTAGAAATGAGAGCCATTTACTGATCTGGCCGCCATCCAGATTTCTACATGAAACACATGGACTAAGCACAAAATAACGCTGTTTTATGTGCATGGATGCATGTATTGTATTTATTAGCTACAACAATGATCAGAAACACAGTTAAAAATGCTGTGGGGACTTTGAAGGAGCAGACTATCACACTTATCTTATTTCCTCGAAGTCCCTGGACTCAAAACCATCAAGAACAAGGCTATGAAACCTTTCTTTATGTTTACATGCTGCTGGGAAATAAAACCCCATGGACTTTGCTTACTGGAGAAGAGGATCCTGAGGCTGGGGACACATTTTGGGGTGTCCCAGGTCCCTTCAACACAGAGCACCCATGGAGAGAAACCTCCACCACTAACGAGCTGCTGGAGGATCTGCCAGCATGAACCTCAGCCGGTAACTCAAGCAAATTAAAAGCTGCAATCACTCCTCTGACAATTCCCCAGTAAAATTTGTCCCAAGCTTTGCTTCCCTGGTGAAAAACAGAAGATGATCAGCACACAGCAGAGGTCAGTAGGTTCACACTGTCTGAGACCAGCAAAGGGAGGAAATTCAAACACTGCCAGGGCACCACGGAGAGCCCTGCCAGCAGCATTTAGGAGCTCACTCCAAAGCCTGCTGGAGTCAACTGGACTCTCTTTGTGGATGCCACCAGCTTTAGGTCACCTCTCATTGCAGGGCACCAGTGCCCTTCTCTCAGCTGATTGCTAAGGCAGCAATGCAGCATTAGAGAAAAGAGGGACTCTTTAAAATAAGAGCTGAGTTAGGGCTAGAGAGGTCACACCACAGCACTGCTCTTATGGAAACTTTGAGCTGAGTGGAGAAAATATGAAGATATTCACTCGAATTTGAAAATTAATTCCAAGGTCATTGTCTGGGCAACCTTTCAGCATTTGTTTTCCATGCTTGCATGCACAGAAAACCTCTTCCTAACCAGGATCCCTAAGAAATCAGCAGGCCTAAAACGTGAACAGCCAGATGTTCAGAAAAAGGTGAAATCCAAATAGTATATTTGATTTCTGGCGCGATTACATAAGCAGTCCTGGAGGAGAGGAGCTGATGCCCCGCGCTTACACAAGTGACCCAGATGGAGCTTTGCTCGTAGGGCAATTCCTGTTATTATTAGCAGAGGCACATCTGGCTGGCCAGGCCAGCCCCCAGCACACACAGGTCCCACACCGTCACCACCACGGAGCTGCAGGGCTCATCCACCTCTGTGGCACGTCACGGCAGAGATGCCACAGGGCTCCCTCACCTCGAGCAGGGCGAGCTCTCACCACGTGCCCGCTCGCCCATCGGGCAAATGACAAAGTGCAGTTGCTTGAGATGTGCACATTCCCCAAGTTCTCCTCTTTAAGGACAACGTGATCTTCTCTCCCTGTGATTTATTCCCCTGGCCTTTATGCGCTGGCTACATATGGTACTAATTTCACAGCCATTTTCGGGTGATGCAATGAGATTAAATGACATGGCCACAGTCACAAAGGGATGGCAACATTAGTGCAGACTCTGGGAAAATCTCCTTGTTTTTAGCTCTAAATACGGGTGTACCATTTCTCTCATATTGTGTTACTCCTCCATGGCTGCCAGACTTGCCAGACTGACAATAGCATCTTATGTTACAAAATCTACAGTTTAATTTAACTTCAGTGTCCTTCAGAGGTTAAATTTCCATGGGAAATTACTTCTAGAGAAATATGGCTTGCATATGTTTGTGCCAGAAAGCCATTTCTGCTGCTTTTCCTCACAACTGTGATCCATGCATATTTTATTTTTTGAATCATGACTCAGACTAAATAAAAGTTCAGCTTGGGTTTCAAGAATGCGAATGTGAATATTCAGCATTTAGGGTGAGTTTTCCCACTATTGGCATGAGCCAATGGCACTTCTGGAGGATCCACCTGGCAGCAACTGGAGTTGGCCCTGCCCTTTGAACACTGGGGTCTGGGGAGCAAAGAAAAGGGGAAAATGATTTTCCACAGACATTTCTATTAAAAGACTTCTGAAGCGACTGCCACCGCTGTGTCTCTCACCTCTTCAAGACTCAGTCTTTTTTTCTCTCCTCACTCTCCTTCAGTGCAGTTTGTTCCTCAGCCCTTCTCGGCTGTCAGGTGCCAGGAAAGAAGAACAAAATCCCTTCAGATGGCCCTCACTGCAGGGCTCAGGCAGGAGCACATTGGCAGCCTTCACCTATTTCTGGATGAACTGCTGCACCAGAGCACAGCCTCGAGAAATTTAATGGCGGAAAAGAGGCTCCAGGGCATAAAACCTGCCTGCTTTCCCCCTGGGGTAGGGTTATATTTTCAGTTTGCATGGCAAGGTTTGGGGAGTGGGTGCCTTCAGTGAGAAGCTGTCAGAAGGTTCCCCTGTGTCCAGGGGAGCCAATGCTCCAAGGGGGACCTGCCCCGAGCCCACCAGCGATGCTGCATCTCTGGGAGGGATGTTGGAGAAGGGGAATAACCCCACAAAACTTCTCAAGTGCAGCCAGGAGAGAGAGGCTCTGCAAGAGTGACAACCCCAGCTCGGTGAGGGAGGGGGGAGAGATGCTCCAAATGTCAGAGCAGAGACTCCCCTGCAGCCCATGGTGAAGAACCCATTCCCTGTCCCCCCCATGCCACTTTGGGGGCAGCAGGTAAGTATAAGTGAAGTTGAGTCTGGGAAGAAAGGAAGCAGAATGAGGCATTTTTAAGTTTTGATTTTCTTTTCGTTCTCTGATTTGACTGGCAAAAAATTAAACTTGTTCAGCCAAGCTGAGACTGTAACATTAATTGTTGGTTGATCTCTCCCTGCCCTTATCTCACCCTCAGGCCTTTTGTTATATGTTGCCTCCCCAGTCCAGCTGAGGAGGGGAGCGATAGAGCAGTTTTGGTGGGTGCCTGGTGCTCATCCAGCATCAGTTCACCACAGAATATTTGTATTTTAGTGCCTTCCAGCACCCTGACCCCTCCTGAAGAGTTTTGCAGCAATGCCAATTTCTCCCTTCTGAGAGTAAGCCAAAATGCCAGACAAGTGTGGAGGGGAAGGTTCCCTTACAAGGAAAATGGTTTGGGTCTGGCTGGGCTCATGAGATACACTGACCACTTCACTCCCATTTCATCAGAGGTTTGTAACACCAAACAGGAGGGAAATAGAGTGATTAATCTCTGTGACTTTGGTGCTGCCTCTGCAGTGGGATCACCTTGGACTGTGCTCGGGCATCTGCTGCAGCCCCAGAGCGTCCTCGGCCTCTGCTCCTGCAGCCCCAGAGCGTCCTCGGCCTCTGCTCCTGCAGCCCCAGAGCGTCCTCGGCCTCTGCTCCTGCAGCCCCAGAGCGTCCTCGGCCTCTGCTCCTGCAGCCCCAGAGCGTCCTCGGCCTCTGCTCCTGCAGCCCCAGAGCGTCCTCGGCCTCTGCTCCTGCAGCCCCAGAGCGTCCTCGGCCTCTGCTCCTGCAGCCCCAGAGCGTCCTCGGCCTCTGCTCCTGCAGCCCCAGAGCGTCCTCAGCCCTCACCCAGAGCTGCCGTGCCTGAGCACCAGTGCAGGGGGGGCACACAGACACCTTCTGACCCTAATTTGTGTGATCTCCACATCGAGTTTCCAACTAACAGCTCCAAGACCAGACTCTGCAAAATGGCATTTTGCTCAAAGCGCCCTGTGACTGCAGAGGCACTTGGTGTTCCCGTGCGCCGCTCCATCGGCAGCAGATGGGAGCAGTCACACATTGTCAGACCTCCGTCAAAGACTCCTCCCCATCCTCCTCAAGCCTTCACCCGACTGTCATGAACACCCCCAAGTCCTCCCCAAGCTCCAGCATTTTCCAGGGCTCTGCCCTTTGCCATCTGCAGCCCCCACCCACTTCTGCCAGGGGTACACAGCAAAGCATCCAAGCAGGGCTTGACTACCCACAGTGCTATTTCTGAGATATCCTAGAGGCAGAAGGAACAGCCTACCTGTAATTATTATTAGAAGGAGCTTATAATTATCTTTTCTGGGTTGAGAAACAATAAAAGAAAATAGGAATTGTAAAGGAAGTGTTCATGTTGCACTATGAACACCTACACAAACGATACTCAAAGCTGCATCTCACTATTTGTTATTCCCTTGTTTCATTATTTTTCTCTGTCCTTCATTTTCGGTCCTTCTGTATAAGACATTTTGCTCTTTTGCTTCATAATTTTCTTCTCTAATTCATTTGTCCCTATTTCCTTTTGTTCTCCCTTTGATCTTTATCCTTTTGATTTTTTTTTCCAAAGCTTTTTTTGTAAACTCTGCCAGTTTCAATGTGCTGTCTTTGATGCATTTTTGAATTTGCTGCTACTTTGCTCTTCATGCAACTTTTATTTTTCTTGCTGGCTTATTTGTTATCTGTGGCACAGAAGCAATGGAAGATGCCAGGAACCTCACTGCATCACTGCACACACTGTAACTACTAAATTTCATTTTCACTTTATTACCTGTACAGCTTGACTTGCCCACCTCAACTCCACCTGTAGACTGGAATTCTAAAGTGGACCCTATGGATAACAGGCAAAACATCTGTGGCCTTGTATGAAGGTCTCCAACATCATCAATTTGAGACTTGCAGAGCTCAGTCCAGCAATGGGGTGGTGGTCAGTGAGTTGAGCAGGAACTCTGCTCACATTTTTGATGTCATTCGCCGTGGGCTGAGCAGGACCTCTGCCCCTGGGGATGGAATTATGTGCAAGGGCTTCCCCAGGCTCTCGCTTCAGTCTGTTCATCCTCAAATACCAAACTTCAGTGAGCAAACAAGGAGGCCAGGCAGGTTTTGCTGGCTCACCTCAGCTGAGGGAAACAGATCCAACTGAAAAAGCCTCTTCCCATCACATCAGGGCAAAAAGCTTTGAGCCATGGCACTACCCCTTCAAGCATTAACCCTTTTTCAGAGCTACATCAGTGCTGAATGGAGTAACACCTATGCAAAAAGCACAGAAAAGTCCCATCCCTGTGCCCTGACTAACCTGCCAGAAGGGCACAATCTATGTCTGAAGACAGCAGGAAAGGAGAAGGGATCTGCACACTTCTGCACCACCAAACGTGAGCACAGCAGAGCTTTGCACTGTCACTGCAAATCCCAAGTGCTCCTGAATTGATGAGTGGCAGATATTCCACCGGAAGGAGGGCTCAGAAATAGGAGTCAGCACATCAACATTTTTATATATGGTAGTTGTGTCTAGAGGGTTCCAGCTGAGATCTGGGCCACCCCAGCCCTGCTCCAGCTGGCTCTGCCAGGGTGTCCTGTAAAACATTTTAGAAAACAGCCACTGCATTGGTTTGTACCTCTCCTGAATGTTTTCCTGTGAGAAAGGACAGAAATCAGAGCAGACAGCCACGTACAGAGCGCTAATCCAAAAGATAATGGGAAGAACTTTGCAAGGAGAGAATTCAATTCACTTTATAACAAGAAAACGTTCATTTCTCACGGTGACATCCAGAATGAGCAATGCTGGGTTCCTGCCGGCTCAGCTCTTTGTATAAAGGTTGTGATATTTTGTCAGCAAGGAAAACAAAGGTGCTGAGATGGGCTGGTCAATAATTGACTGAGCCTTGTTACTCACTGGAATCACTATCTTGTCACCATGTCTCTGTCTCAAAGTTTCACTTAAAACTAGTGAATCACCTCACTGAAAAAGACTTCTTACCTTGGAAAAAAAGGGAAATTACCATCACTGACAACAACAACAAAGACTTCCTATCTGGCTTTGTCAAAGGTCACTCAGCAGTTAAGTCCATTTACACTGTGACTTCTATCAGCTGTGAAGAACACAGAACAAAGCGAACACCAATATTCACTCCTCTGGCTTCAAAAATTTCCATGGAAACCCTTTTTCTCCTCCTCCTTTTTAAGTTACCTCTATCTTCAAAGAACCCGAGAAGGACAAAGCCTGCACTTGAAACCACTTTCCCTTTGCATGTCTGACATTCATGTTCCCAGCCCACCTGAGAGTCGCAACCTTGACACAATTCTTGGCAGCTGCCTGGAGTTCTGTCTTCCAGCAGTGAGGGTAAGTGAGCAGCTCCTTTCAGCACTGGATTAAGGTGCTGTGTGTGGATATTATCCTCCTCCTAAGCTGTGTTTCACCTGAGGACACTGCTTGCTTGCTGGAGGCTCTGTACAGACTCAGAACTCAGGAGACACCCTGCCTCAGAGCATCCCTCTCTGAAGAGATAGAGCAGATAAATCAAATCTTATTACACCAACCTATATATGGAAAACCGTGTTGGTCTCTCAACTAAATGACAAACCTAAAGGCAATTAGGTCTGAGTTGCAAGGGACTCCATGGCAATTATGCCTCTGGCTCAGGCACCTAAATTGTCTCAGGTGTTTGAGTCCATGCCTTGGAGAAGCCCAAGGCCTGACAAGAAATAATGGATGCAGAAAACAAACTTGCCCCCAGCACCCTGACACATTCCCACACTCATAGATCATCCCTCCCTCGTCACAGCACCGCTGCTTTACCACAAGGGCTACACACCTCCAACCTTCCCTAGGAAATGCAAAATAGCCACATCTCATCACCAAAATTCACTATTGCAACCTATCAAAAGAACAATCCGGAAAGTGAGACTGTGTTTAAAAAAAAGCCCTTAGGGAAACAAAAGCAAGTGTGGGACTCGCAGAGTGGAAATCACTGAACACCAAAAGGGCCCCAGGAAAGCCCATCCTGCTGGTGGGAAGGGAGGGAGAGACCCCAGGAGCTCCCCACCTCCCTTGGCACAATAACAGCTGACCCCACATCCTCATAGAGGCCAAGCCAGCCCTGAGAACCCCTTAATTCGGGCTAGAATGGGTTAATTCTGCTCTCAGGAACAGCACAGGCTGGGATGGGAGCAGCCACCCCGGCAGGGTCACAGCAGCACTGCAGGGCTCTGGAAAAGGGGGCAAGGAATTGCCCCAAACCCCAGGGCTGTGTGGCAATTCATCAGCTCACACCCAGCCAAGAATAAGGACACTGATAAGTTTGAGGGGTTTTGTGACTCAGGGGCACACCCCAAGTCCCAGCGTTTCAGACCCTCCCATAAAGAATATTCTTAAAATTCTGAGTTTCCCGTGGGGTTAAAATCAGGAGTGTGAATTATTCTCCAAAGAAGCAAGACCTGAAATACCACCATTTCCCTCCTGCAGAGGCTTTTATTAATAGATCTCAAAATGCTCGAGGGTATCCTTCCCATCAGACAGGGAGACAGAGCTGAAACAACTTCTGAGAGTCACAGGGACAAGGAGCATCCAATTTGGGGACAGTCCTTGTGTCTCCCAGGGGCAGAGCAATTCACAGCCTGGGAGGATACACTGCCCACTTGTAAGACTCTCTCGTGAGGGTTTCTATTAGTACTTTAATTTCTATTTCAGGCTGTCACATGCTTAAAATGTCTGGTGGTTTGCATTCTTATTTTCTCAGGTGTTGTTTTTTTTAATTATCTGATTGAAAAATTAGCCATCCAAGAGGAAAACAGCTCAAGTTGAGATGTCAAAACATCCATACAGATCAAAATTAGACTAAAAAAAAAAAAAAATTCCCAGAAGAGATTCTTCAGTACACAATTAGGCTGTTCATAGTTTTGTATGCACTCAAATGAGTCCCTGTGTGACTGCACAGTGCAGTAGGCAGAGGTTTCCTGTGTGCATGTGTAACTACAACTTGTTTTAGCATCAGGATGCACTTTTTCCAGGCATAAATCATGTAACTTCCTTAATTTCTCTGAAACTGCAAAATTATTTTATGTGCAATTTAGCAAGCCATGTTTTCTACACTTTACAAAGATTCATGCACTAACCCAGAAAGTCCACGAGGAACACAGGCTGTTTGTTCACAATTATTTTTAGAGGAATCAGTTGCTACAGGAAGATGAAATTATGGTAACTCAAGCAGTGCATGCTCTTGTGTCATGCACATCAAGATAATTTGTTTTGACTTGGTCTCAGTGATAATTTTTAGATAAGAACACAACCTCCTAACAACTAATTTTCTTTATGACATCCTACCACTTAGCAAGGTAATTTCTCAGCCCCTCTGCAGTGTAGCTATATTGAAGATCACCACTCCACTCGAATGCCTCAGCAAATGTGATCCCTCCACGGGCCCAACCCCATCGCTCTGGCAACAACAAGAATTTTGTTCTTGCATGGCCAGGCAGCTCTTTGTTCCAAATAGTGGAAGAATTAAGCATTGTGGACCAGATCCTCAGCTGATATAATTAGATGGCATTTCATTGAAACCAGGGCCAGCTGATACCAGCTGAGGAGCCAACCCTTGATCTGCAGCAGCAGCAGCTGAGGAGGAGCAAACAGGAAGGGAAAAAACCTCCTGTTCCACTGCCTCAGCAGAATAATGAGCTCAGGGCTTTCAGCAGGTTGGGCAAGAAATCCCCGGGGGTGTAGATCATCCAGAATATCCCAAATTAAAGGGGGACACTCAAAAGCAAAAGGCTGGAGTTGGAAGCTTTGGCTTTCTGGAATCAGTTGGGGCTGGTGGTGCATTTCCAGGACAAGTGCCCCTCTGCCCAGCCCTGCTGATCTGACAGGACCTGCTCAGCACTCCCTTCCCTCCTTCAGCACTGTTTAACTCAAGCTCAGAGCCCCTTCAGGCCACCTTAGCAAAGCCACCGTGGGAAGGAGCAGGTGGCCACACTGCCTCTATGATTTGGGAGTGAAGATTTGGTCAAGATTTTTTCAAAAAAATATCAAATACCTAACAAACTCCTGGGCTGGAAGGCAGCCAAAACAACATTAGTATGCACTATTAAAAAAAAAATAAAAATCAGCACACCACTTGAAACGTGTGCTGCTGATTCTTCGTACACATGAAAAGCTGACAGCGAAATCAAGCTTATGGAATTACCTCCTGTTCAGTATTCCTTAGCAATGAAAGTGATTCTGGCAGTGTGGGAGGTTAATATGCAGTACCCATTAGATTGCCAGTGTGATCTGTGTTTATAAGGCAAAGCACCAATAAATTAGGTCAGCACATGAATCTTCAGAGGGAGGAAGGAGAGGGAGAGCAGGACGAGCACCCTGGGCAGTGTCACCACAGGGGCCAGGCCGGGCATGCGATGCCCTCAGCACTTCCAGCATCACAGAGAGAGGCTCTCAGAAAGGAAAATCCATTTTTCCATTAGAAGTAACAATAAAAATATTACACTGATTCAAAATGTGCCATCAGGCCTGACTTACAGCTTGCCCTGCTGCATTCAGGCTTTACATCAGAAGGCTGCAAACCGTTAGAACAGAAAATAATAGCTGGGTATGTTTACTCACCCAAAACCATGCTTCATTTATTTACCTGAATACACTATCACGTACACTGACCATTGTCGCTGCTCAGCAAGGCAAAAACAGGGAAAATAAACATCTAGACAGATTTCAGCAGCAGATAAGCTATTAATTCATGCACAAAACAATGAAGAAATGCCAGGATATACAACAGTAACCACTCCTGAATTCTTGATTATGTTATTAAATAAGAGTAAAGGTAGAACATCCAAAGGAGTGCTGAGTGCCAATTTGTAACACCAAATTAAAAAGCCTGTTAGATCCAAAGAAATCTTGGCTTGTGATTGTCGCAATTCAATGTGAAATTCCCAATGACATTCAAGTACTTCAATAAAAAAGAAGAAAGATTTTAATTCAATGACCAAAAAGAAAATAAAGGGTTGATGTAAGGGACTTGATTTCATTTATATTATTGAAATGAGCCGTATGCAATGACTTATTAATGTCATAATATTCCATTAAGAACTTATTATTTTCTTGTTTACACAATGCCAGCAATTACAGGGATAATGCTGGTCCAACACACAGCACAGCAGAAATGAAAAGCTCTTTGCCACATCCTAGAATTCCATATGAAGGCATGCATTTTAGTTGAGGAGAAACAGTTACATATTCCTTACTGAGACCAAGTTAACTTGGAAAGTTAAATAATAAACAACTACTACCTCTAACAAACACCCAAATCAGGCATGATTACAAAGACCCTGTGGCTCTACACACACACAAGTTTGGTACTCAAAAGCCTACTTGAACAATAATCAGCAGTTACCAAAAATTTTTGCATTTTTATCAAGTCTTGAAGGCAAGTGTTTGAAGCCAGAGGAGGTAACTTGAATGCAAACTAAATAGCCAACAAGCACTGAAGGTCACACCGATGAAAACAAACCATGTAGTTTTGAAGAATTTAGTTACTTGTTCACAGCATTGTCATTTTCACCTCTTGAAAGTCATGTAATTAACTACACCTAATTGCTTGCATTATATTTCAAAGCCACTCTCCCTTTCATTATATAACCCTTACACATGGAGTTACAACATGTTTGACACAATGTTCTTTCAGTGTAAAGTAAATTCAAACAACATAAAAGAACTCATTTAAGTAATTTGCAACTTTCTCTTCAGACCTGTTAAGTCTCACCCCCATCTAACACCATAGACCTCAGTTTCAGTATGGCAAACACTAAGAAAAAAACCCCACATAGCTAAAATTTGCAACCTACAAATTCTACTGTGCCACACTAAAGGAGATAATGTGTCATATTATCCATCCTCACTTGAAGTGCTACGAACAGCACCCCCAAACTCCTAAAAAGCCCACAGCAGAGTATAACATAAATGATACATAGGGAAAAAAAGTACTCTGCACTCACCCATCTCGCTGGCTTCAGCTGCCCTCCTCCAGCAGCCACTCCCCAACCACAGCCCCCAGTTCCCACCTGCCCCCCTTTTGTCTCACTGGGCTTGATTGATAATCCAGCTCAGTTGATGGGTTTAGGAGACAGCAGCAGCAGAAAGGCTGCAGCCACGGGTGAAACAAAGAGCCCCAAAACCACAGAGATAATCTTCCACATGCCATTCATACTGCACCCCCACCATGTGCCATATCCCCTTCCAGCAGCTGTGGGCTCCCCAGCTGAACCAGAGCTGCAAGGTTCTTCCTGATGGACCTAAAGTGCCAACTACCTAAACTAGGTTCAAATAAACTGAATGCCATCTCCCTGCATAGAGAGATAGCTCATAATTTATGAACCCAATTTGATTTCCCAAGCTGGATCGTACAGGCTTGACATTGATCAGTGGTGGGAGATGATGACACACAAGGAACCACTGTCACTGTCCACGTAGTCAACAGTCCAGACAGCCCTTGTCCAAGATGATCTTGGTGAAAAAATGTGGGAAAATTTAGAAAGCCTTGGTTCTGGCTCTGTAGCAAAACGTTTTCCCGTGACTGAGTGCACCTGTACTTGAAGGATCCAGGTGGACCCCTGTACCTTGGGACTGCAGGGTGTCCTTGTGACAGCAAGTTTTGTCTCTCCACAAAGCTACAGAGCAGTCCATAGGATCATGGCCCTCCTAGTCTTTTTATTTTCATCAATCTCTTTTTCCTGCTGGAAAAGCAGTGATTTCCCTTGTGCAGAACACGGTGACACTGTGACACTGCGTGGTTGTGCTCCAGAGGAGTGCAGAGCACAGGGCTCCGCAGGACCACCAGTGAGGGAGCAGTGGTGGATGGAGCCTGGCGGGTGGGGGAACGCTTTTTGAGGAAAAGAAATACTTTAATGTGGCTTAACGCACAGAAAAAATGGACCAGGAGGTTCAGCATTGAGATGATTCTGTGGGAAGGTGGTGGTGGGTCAGAGCAAACACTTTGCCTTTCTCACTCCTCCTACCGCCCAACTCAACAACCTGCCAGTGACCAGAGAATCCAGGGAAACCCTGCCCAAAACCAGAAATCAGCAGCTCTGAGCATCCCTCCTGATCACCGAGCAGAGGTTTTTCTTTCCTGCAGAGCCCTCGCTGCCAGCCAGCCGCCAGCAACACTCGGGGCTGTGCTGTCCCCAAGGCCACCGCTCCCGTTAGCCATAGCCACCCGGAGCCAGCAGCGCAGGGAGGGAGGGCAGCAGCTCCCGGATTATCACAGCCCGCAGCAGCTCGGATTAGCCAGGAGGGCTCTCCCGGGGCTGACCTTGCGGGGCCGGGGGCGAGGGCAGCGGCACTGCGCCGCTCGCAGCCCGGGCAGGGACGGAGCAGAGCCGCCGAGCGCAGCCGGGCACGCACCGCGCTCCGGCTTCGCAATGCTCCTAGCGCAGATTCCTCTCTCCTCCACCGCTTCTCTTTCTTTTTTTTTTTTTTTTTCCTCTTTATAATTTTTTTTCCCAAACCTTTGTGGAACAGACGCCCTCTCCTTGCCCCAGTTGGAGCTGCAGTAGAATGAAAAAGGGGGGTGGGAAGGAGGGAGGAGAGGAGGGAAAAAAACCCGCTTTTGGTTGAGGTTTTCCTGTTACTATCACTGTAGCGTTTATTTAGCCAATCTCCTAACTATGACGTGAGGAAGGCAGGAATCATGGCTCGCTCATAATATTTAACACACCCACTGAAAGCTGGAGCTGCAGAGCTACTAATCCAACCAGTCTCCAGAATTCAGTGTAGCTGAAAGAGGTTTTCACTCTGCACCTGCCAAAGATCTCTCCCCCCCTTTCCCTTCTCTTCCCCCTTCTCTCTTCCTTTCTCTCTCTCTCTCTAAAAGAAAGATCTGTAAGACCCAGCAGAGATCAAAGACCTCTTCGCTAAAAAGAACTTCTGCTGATTTATATTAGTTTCTTTCCTCTAATCCTTCCTTCTCCCCCCCTCTTTTTTTTTCCTCCGTGCCATATTTAACCTTTATGTTGCAGTTGTGCCATCAGACAGTTTTGCAGCCAAAAAAAACCAACCCAAGCCAAAGCACAAGCCCAGCTCGGATACAGCAGCCACCCAGACTCGATCTCAGTTGAACGCACTAATCTCTCCCAAGCACTGGACGCGATGGATGAAGAAACTGGAACCGCTCTAAGAAAATGATTTTCCAGCCAATGTTCTTAAAGAGCCTGAGAGAAGAGAGGAGCGAGAGCGAGTGGAGAGCGCTTCTGCTGCATCACTGCTCGAATCCAAAGGAAGGGAGTCAGCGTTTCCAGCACAGCCAAATATTATGGATGATTTTTTTTCTTCTGTCGCCTTTCCGCACAGGTTTTCTTAATATTTTTCTTTCCCCTCTCCTCCTCCCCGTATTTTTTTTAAATTTTATTTAATCAGCGCCTGTGTCTGATGCCGGTTTCTCTCCAAGAGCCAGTTTTCCCTGTTTGTTGTGATCCCTGTAATAAAAAGAGGGAGAAATCGTGAACAGATGGCTTTCTATATTGCCATGCCGCTGGCATTGTTTTCCTGTTGATTT
>VZRL01004409.1:1471367-1540225 GCA_013397895.1 Origma solitaria
CTCGGGGGCACTGGGAAGAAAAGAGAAACCGTTCACAGGCTCGGCCGGTCGTGTTCCTCCGGGAAATGAATGGCTGTGAAATGAACAGGGCGTTCTGTGAAATGCAGAATAAACAGGAGCGCGGCAGGGCTGGAGCGCTCAGGCCAAGGGGTCGGTGTGCTGCATCTCCAGCTGCAGCCGCGGAAGATGCTGCCAGAACAACGGTGTGAGGAGGAGGGTGAGCTCACAGCGAGCCTTCTCTCCAGCACCTTCCCAGTCCCCCAGCCAGAGGAGACAGGGCTGAGCAGTGAGTCCAGGCAGTAATACATTAACTTTTCTCAAAAGCAAGGTCTAGTGCCACAAAGGCATTCATCCTGGCAGGTATTTCCGCTTTCAGCATCTGATCTGTGCTACATTTTTCATCCTCAGTTAATTCCCAGTGCCCTGCACCTCCGCTGCTCTCCAGCCTTCAAAGCAGTTGGTTGCCTCTGTGAATCGTATGCCCTGTTGGCTCCTAAGAAATGCTGAGAAATTCAATGACTGAAAAATCAAAAGGGTTGTCTAATACAACAGCACCCTCTTCCAAACACACTGACATTGTAATGTTTAAACAGCTGCATTGTACCGTGCAAAAGCTCTGTCAAGCTGCAGAGCAGCCAGCATGATCTAAACCTTTAGAAAGAGAGGATAAATAATTCTGATTTCCGCCCCACGAGCATGTGAATTGTCCAGGCCCCTTCCATCTTATAATCCTAACTGACTGTGAAGGGAAATAACCTGGAAAAGTTCTGGTTTCTCTGAGAGAAAAAGAAAAAAAAAAGTCAGAAATGACTGAACATCTGGAGATGACTGTAAACAGAGAACTCTGGATCAAAAATATGGGTTAGTCTGTTCAGTAGGTGAAGAGTGAAATCAGCACTGAAATCCACAATGCAGCTGCCTGTCGTACTTACTTTCCTTAGTGGCTGCAGCCCAAGTTCACAGAGATAAAGTGCAATTTGGAAGGTAATAATAATTTTAACAATTTTTGCCTTGGTAGTATCCAGCTGCTCAGGAAGGGGCAAGAGCAGCCAGTTCTTGTTCAGCACCAGTTCAGAGATGCAGTTTCTCCTCTCTCTCTAAGGAGGAGGGGGTGGGAGCTGTGGGTACCACAGGGCAGGTTCTGCTGCACTCTTGGTTTCCTGCCCCATGCCCGTGTTCAATAAAGGTTCAGGATGATGCTGTTGAGTCAGACCTGTAAAAGCTGCGTAAGGCAACCTAAACACAAGGTAAAACTTGAGCTCTGTGTTCCTGCTATGGAAGGGCCTCTGCCAACGCTCAGTGATGCCACTCTGAGTTTGCTCCTGACTTTCACGGGCATTAAATCAGGCAGGATGAGGGGAGGTGAGAATCCAGCTCGCCATGAGCCCCAGGTGGGAGAAGGCTCCTGGTGCAGGGAGGAACGTGGGACCTCTGTCCCTCCTGTAGTGCTTTTCTTTTCCAAGTTGTCACATTTTGAAGCCCTGTTTCTTGATGCATGTTACAAACTGTAACATTATTTCTTTCTCCTCAACTTTGGGTTTTTGTTGTGTTTTTCTTTCTTTCTTTTTTTTTTTTTTTTTTTTTTTTTTGGGAGGCAAAATGAATATGNTTTTTTTTTTTTTTTTTTTTTTTTTTTTGGTGGTAGGCAAAATGAAGATCAACATGAAGAATTTTTGCCAACTGGAGAAACCTCCATAGACTCCTACCCAAACTGGTTAAAATTCCACATTGGCATTAATCGATACGAGCTGTATTCCAGACATAATCCTGCAATCGAGGCTTTACTACAAGACCTTGTCTCCCAAAAGATAACCAGTGTTGGTATGTTTGGATATATGTTATTTTTTATCATTATTTGCTCTTTATTCAGGGTCTCACTGCTGTTTGATTACAAATATTTTGCATGGCTTCTCTCTGGTGTCCCTACAACATTGCTTTGCGACTTCCCTGCTCATTTTCCCTGCTAAACATCAAGAGATATTGCCAGCTCCGTATTACCTGAATAATTGCCAAGCCTGCCAGCAAGGCAAACCCCATTCATGTCAGAGATCTTTTAGTCACAGTCAGGCTCAAAGTGCCCTATTCGGTTATTTAAAATAAACACGCCGACAAAGAAGAGGGATGGCAGAAAGCAGACAGCATCTTGCATGGGCTAGATTTGCATTATTGGCTGGTTATTATTGAAAAGGCTGTGTCTGGCAGCTGTTGCCGTGCCAAGGGAGGAGAGAGAGGCTGCCCTGCAGCCCTGCAGCGGCGGCTGCGGGAGCATCCTCCAGCTCCTGCAGCGCTGCAGCTTCCCCAGGCATGGCAGCAGCTCCAGGCGAGCCAGGCTCCTGCCGAGCAGAGTTCAGCTCTGTTTGCTCTGCGTGTAAATCCACAGCGGGGATGTGCCCGTGTCAACCTTTGGCTCTGGTTAAACAAGGTGACACCATTCGGGGCTTTTCTCCAGGGCTGTTTAATGGCAACGTGTGTCTTCTTGAATTTAGCTGTGTAGCTGCACGGGGAAAAACATGACAGAGCCTTAGATGAAAGCCCTGGGATGCTAAATAAATGCTCACCCCGTGGTTTCCAGAGGCAGGGAGCTGCAGCACAGGCTGTGGTTTCCATCCACCAGGCAGAAAATGAAGTTCCTTGTGCTGACCACAAAGTTGCAAAGTCCTTTCAGAGGGATGAAATAGCAGGAGCTCTGTGAAAGTGCTGATGGTGTGTTGTCACTGTGGGATGAGGTCAGCAGGTCTTTAACCCTGCAAGGCAAAAATTCCCCTGGCTTCAGCAGGAAATGGCCTGGGCAAGAATAGCTCAAGCAGCCCTAAGGTTTACATTTTCCATTGTGTGAATCACAGCGCTGCTGAGCAGGGATAAAGGAGATCCTTGGTCACTGAGAGTGGGCTGATTTAGCTGGCTGGGATGGAGTAGGTGTGAAATGCAGGATGCCACAGGAGACCTTCGGCTCAGTGAATCTTGCTGTGCACTGTGCTCAGCACTCTGCTCTGCACTCTGAATAAAGCAGTGTGGGGTACCCAGGTGCCATCCCACGTGCATTCCAGGGTCCAGTGGACATGTAGCTCAGGAAAGGTGACAAACGTGGTGTTGTTTATTAACCTGTGATGGGTTTTCTCTCCCCAAAAGTGTCTGGATGGGAGTGATTCACTAAGGGGGCCATGTTTGACCATCAAGCTGTGTGTTTTCCCTTCCCCAGCTCAGAGGGGACACCGCAGGGAGTGTCCATGCTCCTCAGCTCTGTGCTGGAGGGTGACAAGGGCAGGGACACAGCCTGGGTGATTTTCTCCCTGACACAGCCCTCCCCTTTCCTGACCTTGCCCCTCAATTCCAGCCAATTTTTGGAATATTAGTGGCAGGTGCCAATGGGGATTGAGCAGCAGTTCGTACCACGTGTGTGAGCTCTGCTCCTGGGCACATCCCCTGAGGAGGGACAGTCTGTGCCCATCCCTGTCCCCACAGAGAGCAGCAGTGCCCAGGCTGTCCCCAGAGGGGCAGAGGTGATACCCAGCCATGTCCTGGCCCTTCTCCTGAGGTTTCCACAAAGTGCATTGTCTGCAGCAGTTTGTACCACATGGCTGCTGAGAATGGATCTCCACTCACCTCCCCAGGGCTCAGGAGGAGAGCAGAGTCTCAGCAAACTCAGCAGTTCCCAAGCCATGAGCTCTGCCCCTGTGCAGAGCAGGGTGGCTGAGGTGGATGTAGGGACATGGAAGCTGGTGGGAGAAAAAGGGAAGCAGAAGCAGGAAATAGTTGTTTGGTGCTCACTCTGCACTTGATCTTCTGGGCTTGGTGTTGGCTTGTGCTTCTGGGCTGTGCCTTCACCTCTCTCTGCTTTGGTTGGCCTAGCAGCAAAAAATTATTATCATAAAAAATGGGAGTGAAACCCTGACCCCACTGATGTAAGTGGAAGTTTTTGCCACTTACTTCCCTGGGGCCATGATTTCACCTAATGTGTCATGCAGATGTATCATGGGGTTTCCATTAATTCTGATTTTCAGAGAGCTTTCAGATCAATGGGGGGAAAGGGCCAGGGGACCACAGAGGAAGATTTATGGTGGCTATTAGCAATTCCCTTTGGGATTGTCTCTGTTAATGTTTGAACAAGGCTCTTAAGAGCATGGTAGGACCTTTTACGCCTCTAACAAAAACACAGAGCCATGGTTTCTAGCAATGAATCAGGATAATTTCCATAAATTAAACCATGAGGTGTATTTGGTATTGTTGCTGGCCACTATGGGAACTGACAGGGAACGATTCCTACACAGAAATCCCAGTCTCAAATCAAGTATATCAAGGGATTTTTGCCAATATAGAAATACCAGGATGTGAATTTTGGTGGTAACATTTACTGCCTGACCCTGATTCAGGATTGGGGATTCAGGAGCTTTGCCAACTTCCAAAGGAAAAAAGAGCATATTGTTAACATACTTTTAAAATTTATTTTTTTTTGCACAATGCAGCATCTCTTATTTTATGCTGCAAATTCTTGGGATGTTTAAAAATACATGTTATAAAGTAATTCCTGCCAGTTTTCAGCTTTACTGCAGAGCAGCAGAGGGATTCAAAAGCATGTAAGCTGATTAATAAAGAGTAATATATTTGACCAAAGGACATTTATAGGGCTACTACATTCTTTGCATATTCCTGCTTATCTTCTAATTAGTCTTGGATTTTTTTTTTCCTTATGGTCAATTTTTGCTGAGGTTTTTTGTTGGGTTTTTTTTTTCTTTTTAAGGCAGCTGGAAAGATGTCAGGTTAGGAGTATAAAATAAATTGAAACCTTGATAAAGCCTGGCTTCTTCTAGCAAGCAGGACAATTAAATATACAGCGTTGCATGCATTAGATGAAATGGGATATTGCTTTATCCAGTTTCTTCCCAGTGTTCAGATTTACTTTGGCTCTAGTAGAATTAGATTATTTGCCTGATACCGACAGTAATTAGATCCAAACTGCAGCAGAACAGCATTCTTGGCCACGCTGTGACTTCTCTGCTCACTCTGCATTATTTTTGGGCCAGAGTGGGGACCAGACTGATCCCCCACATCTTCTAGAGCCCCTCTGTCATGTGTGGTGTTGTTTTAAAATGAAAACGGTGACAGAAGCAATTCCCAGGAGCAGGGAGCACCAAGGTGACATTTTCTTGATGTTAAAGTTTAAATGGAACAAATCCATGGATGGGAAGGAGCATCCCATGCAGCTCCCACAGTGACACCTAGAGCTGGCCTGGAAAAGGACAGGGTTACCCAGGCTTGGCTCACCATGTTCCTGTGCCCTCCCTCTCTCTCTAGATATATATTTCCTATTCATTTTGTTCAGCATAAAGGGATAGCTCTTAATTCGATTTAATTCACTGAAAATTTCCTCTTGCCATAAATAGGAGCCTGGAGAGAATTGTTTTTCCACTGAGCACTGAAGCCTGGTTTTCAGAAGCACACGCACAGGCAATTGCACATTTCCTTTGCCTTTCATAACTGTTTATTGCATGCATAAATAACCATCGTTAGCTGTTGTCTTGCATATTTACAAGATGTCTGTGCATAATTGTGGCAGCACTGTCAGCAGTTTAACCCCAGCTCTGGCACGGTGCATTGGAGGGGCAGTGTGGCCTTGGTCTTGCTGCCCAGAGGAGATTCTCTGTAAGAAGAATTTGTAATTCTTCTGTTTAGCTGGGATTTGTGTTTTTGATTTTTTAAGTTCACTGGTTGTAAAGGTTTGGAAACACAGCCTGACTGAGGTAATTTCTGAATCTGTGATGCTTTCAGTTTGTGCAGGCAGTAATTAGAAAGCAAGCATGTGAGATTGCTCACGCTGGGAATAAAAGCTGCAATTACCTGAGGTGGACTCTCCTTCAAGGCAGGGAAAGAAGAGAGGAAAGGAAAAGACAGGACACTAAATATTGAACATAAATTCTGGTTCTGAAGAAAATTGTAAAAATTTCATCCGAAGGAAAGGAAGAAGTGGTTTTGGGAACTTGTGAGAAACAATGAAACGTGGCACCTTTGATATACTGTGTAAGGAAACAATGAATCTGCCAAGAGTCAACAGATTGATTTAATGTAAAATTCCAGATGAAAGGAGGAGACTCAAAATGTAGGGCAAAGCCTTGGAATAATTTCACAGGTCTCTTCCCCTGCAGAAGTCTTTACTTTCTTGACTAAACCAAGAAAGGCCTTTAAAAGCAAGTTAGCAGAATTGGCCAAAGAAGGACAAATTAAGATTATGAGGGTTTGAATTTATTTTTAAATATGTTTTTTACAGCTTGTAGAGGGCCATGTCTAGCCTGGGGCAGAGCATTACTTGTTAAAGCCAATCAACATGTTTATGTTAGATTGAAGCTTGATCTGGAAATAGGAATCCAAAATGGATCTGAACATCCTCTGTTTCAGATGTTAGCTGCATCCCAGGCTGCGACTGTACCTCATTTCCCAGGCTTCAGCACTGCATAATTAAATAAATTTTAAAATATTTGTTGGATTCTGACCAAAAGAATCAGAAAAGGTTCAGAGATCCTGTTGGGACTCTCCCTCTCCATCAGAAAACCACAGAGCTTAGACAGGTTGGTAGGATCAGGGCTATCATGGAGCAAAGCAGAGGAGCTGGAAAGCCACACCAGTTGGAATTTCAAATCCCTCTGGGCAGCATTGTTAGTACCAGACAGCAACCTGGAACCCTGCAGCACACAGTTTAAAAGGATGGCTGAGATACGATAGCTGGGGCATCTTTTGGATGGGATGGTGCCTGTGGTGCAGGGAGGGAATTCAGGATTGTGCTGGGGACGAGGTGGGGAAGCAGCAGACATGGCATGTGGCCATGGATGAAAATAGCGTGGGGCTTTTTGCAGGCTTGATCCAAAATCTGTCAGAGGAAACAGAAGGAGTCCCACCAGTTTCACTAATCGTTGGACAAGACTCTAATCCCAAGCATTCAAGCAAAAAGATATCTCAGGGAATTTTTTTGCAAAGCCTCCTGAAGTTAGGAAGATTTCTGATCACACCCTGGAGCCCTTACACTGGGTTAACAGGAAAGGTTAATGCTGCTTTCCATTTCCTTCTACTTTGGAGGGAAAAGAGAGGCTGTGAATTGCCTGAAGATGAAAAGTAATGATGGCATTGGGATTTGTTTTTAGCAGTGTGCCAGTACATCCAGGAGCTGTGTGAGACTTGATTTGAAGTACCTGCTGTGAGCTAGCAGGTTTATAAAGCCTTTACAGAGCTGTTTGTGACCTGTGGTGCTACAGTATATTAAAATACTTCAAAAAAATAAAAGGTGAATTTAGAGTGTGACTAGCGGTTCCTTTGGAGTCCATACAGCCTCATGTTGCAAGGCATTTGTAAAAACCCCTAAACCTGCTGATCTCAGATGGCACAGATCGTGATGCTGTGCATCCTCAACTTCCTTGGGAGATTGGATGTGCTGCTTCTGGGCATTAGATTTCTCCAGGAATGTGCCTGTGGGCAGCAGATGAAGGCACAAGGATATCTCCAGATGAGCAAACAGCGTTTGTTTGGGATAAACCCCTGGAAGGTGACAGGCCACAATGGCCTGAGGGACATGTTTGACTGAGGCTGAGCAGGAAAGGGAATTCCTGGAGGAATACTGCTCAGAAAATGTGAGGGAAGCCAGTGTGGAGATGTGATGCTGAGTTAGGACAGGAGAAGTGATCTGACCTAGAGTGAACCATCTCCAGTGAGACCTGCTCGTCTCTGGCATTGCCATCCCCAAAATTTGGGCACCCTGGGCTGCTCCAAGGCTGCTTGGTTTGCAGGTACAGCAAGGGTCTTGTCGAGCTCAAGGAACAGTCCAAGCCTAGGTGTTTCCATCTCTGCAGGGGTGAGGGTGTTGGGCTCTGACCAGCCTGGATTTGGAGGGTGGCCTTGCATCAGCCCCAGGGTGTGTCCCTGGAGGGGCAGACAGAGTGGGAATAGTGCACGTGGGTCTGGAGGATGGGGGAGCCAAGCTGGAGCTCTGCATGGGTTATTCTTAGTGATCCCTGTGGCTTCCACCATGCCCTGCCGTAGACCACAAGACACAATTCCCAGCAGTGTCCCCCTCTGGTTTTCAGAATTACAAAGTTTGCTCCCAGCAGCAGAGAAGGAGCAACTTGTGCCAGCAGGGCTTGTGCTGGGGTGAGGCTCCTGGTGCAACCAATTAAGGCAATACAATGAGATGGATCTAAAAAGACGAGGGAGATGCTTTTGTCTTACTTCAGCTCAATTCCTTCTGACAGGAAACCAGGCTTTTGTGTCTTATGCAAGAATTATTCTGAATTGTTAATCTTCTTCATACATTTCCCTGCTTGGTGATGACATCCTCGCTGCTGAGTTTGGCTGCTAACAAAATCATTATCTGCCAAGTGGCTTCAATTTGCTGAGAAACCAGTCCTTTTGGTATCTGAAACTCTGTGTTTAGAAAAGGCCATGCTGAGACATCCTTTTTTTGGCTTCCTCTTTGCGTTGCTGTCACGGCAGGGGTGTAGATTAGTGGATCTTTAAGGTCCCTTCCAACCCAGACCATTCTGTGATTCCACATTTCTTTGGAATTCCATGCCTGTGGCGGTGACTGTGTGCTTCTGTTTTACCTGGTCAGTGCAAATTGCTTAATGTCCTTTCATTTCTAATTATTTATTTGTTCCTTTGGGATAAAGGGGAAAGGCAAGGGAAGGTTGGGATCAGCAAAGCAGCAGGGCAGGAGGGATTTTGTTCTAGGAGAAGTATAATTACACTGACCAGATTTGCATAGCATTTTGTTGCAAAAATATAGGTTACAAGTGCTGAAAGAGAGCTGATGACTTATCAGTGATAAGGCACAGAGATGAGTAATTAAAAAGATGTGCTGCTAATGGCGTTGGTTAGAGAAAAAGCATGCACAAGCTACATAGGTGGAACAAGGGCAGCTCTCAGCCAGAATTTACAGAGCAAGATAACTTGACATTTATGCAGTTCTCCAGTTGACGTGGGTTTTGTTATAACTGCAAAGAAAGGGATTGATTATCTGATGATTCCTAGAAAACTTCTTTAAAGGATTGCCTCATCCACACAGCCCTGCCAGCCATGGCCTGCCCTCCCAGCACAAAGGTGCATTTAGGAGTCAGGCTATAGGTGATTTCATTTATTAGGACACTTTGATGGAGGCAGTAGAAAAGCAGCCATTTTTGGATGTCTATGGTTATCTTTTTTAAGTAGTCTTATCATCAAGTAAAATGCATTTCTGTGAATTCTTATATATACTAAAAAAATAGATCCTAATTTTAAAAACACTATAATCTGGATATTAGTGTGATATTGTCTAAGTATTTCAGACTGGTAGAAATGAGTCTTAAATTGCCATTAGCTCCCATCTGGGAGATGAGCAGAGCCATGTGGGCCACTGTCCTTGTCACCTGCACTGTCCCTGCTGCCTCCCCGTGTCCTCTCGTGCCCTCCAGCCAGGCTAGGGCCCTGCTCTGCACAGCTCTGCCCTCGTGTGAACCACCTTGGCATCCCTTGGAGTCACCGCCTGGACTTGGATCCCATCCCTCGTGCACAGAGGAGGTGAATTTACATATCTCTGCTGCTCAGAAAGTTATTAAAATCGCAGCACAGATCAGAGATTGCTGCAGTGTCTGCTCTTGCTTTTAATTAAGGAGATGTCTGCTGTGCTTTGGGCTGCCCATCCCAGCTGCAGTTGTCTCTGAGAGCACTCCCATCTCCTTTCCCAGTGTGTGGCCCTTGTCAAAAGGGACTCCAAAAGCAGCAGGAGATGGAGAAATCGACTCTGATGGTCTGCTCCTGCCTGTGCTGTTCCTTTGGGGTGTTATGGAGCCCACGGTGGGCAGCTGAAGGAGACAAAAGTTTAGTCCTGGTCCCAGCCCAAAGCCCTCTCCTGTGCTCTGCTGAATTATCTCTTGTCCTGTTGGGATCATCCTCTTGATGCTCTGATACTGCAGTGCTGAACTGATACAGAGAAAAGTAGATATATAGATATATTCTTATGAATTCTTACATATACTAAAAAAATAGATCCTAATTTTAAAAACACTATAATCTGGATATTAGTGTGATATTGTCTAAGTATTTCAGACTGGTAGAAATGAGTCTTAAATTGCCATTAGCTCCCAGCTAACAGTCTTCTCAGGAATGTTATTCACTCTGATCTCTGTGAAATCTCCCATCATAAATACAGGATGTTTTCAGCATTTCTGTCTTATGTAAACTTATTCCACAGGTCTGAGCTTTATCTAGTGTCAGTATATATAAGAATTCTTACATATAGATATAATTTGGTTTCAAGGAAGCTGAGGGTAAGCAGATCCACGTGTCTCATTTTAAAGCTGTTGTGTGTTTTTCCCCCACAGCCATGAAATCAGGAGGCACCCAGCTGAAGCTGATCATGACATTCCAGAACTATGGACAAGCATTGTTTAAACCAATGAAGTAAGTCCAAAAAGTCTGTGATTTAAAGTGAAATCGTGGTGGAGTAGCCATTTTCTAAGCTGTTAAAAGTTTGCTGTAGGATCTCTGAGGGTTAATGTGCGTGGTTCCCGAGCCTTGCTGCTGAACCTGGAGCTCCAGGGGCTGTCCATACCTTGTCCTGCTACAGTGCTCTGTGGCAGAGATGCTGAGGAGGCTTCAGAGACATTACAGTCTTCTCAGGAATGTTATTCACTCTGATCTCTGTGAAATCTCCCATCATAAATACAGGATGTTTTCAGCATTTCTGTCTTATGTAAACTTATTCCACAGGTCTGAGCTTTATCTAGTGTCAGTGCTCCTCTGGAACGTGGCCAGACGAGAGAGATGATTCAGAACAGCTTTGGGAAGAGCTAAAGAGTATTTGTCTGATAAATTAGAATTTAATCAGTTGATTTATTGTTGTTTGTATTAAAGAGTTGTATTAGTCATTTGGCTGGGGCTATGCTGAGTCTGTGAAAATGAGTTTATCCAAGAGTGGTACTGCAAGGTAATGACTCTGGAGAGAAGGGGAAGAACTAGGATTATGCAGCCTCAATTTGTGCCTGCCTGGATCCCACTGAGATGAGAGAATTTATTCAGATACAAAACAGAGTCCTGAATCCTGACTTGTGCGTTTGTGTTGTAAGAAGGAAAATGACTCTGTGCTTACTGTAGAGGGTTTAGCAAAGACACTCGGGGCTGCAAAATGTTTAATGGAGCTGCTCAGTATCTGTGTCAAGGGTACCACTGGCATAATAAATTCATTTCCTTCTTTGGTTCCCACTGTAGGGAAGTTCAGTTAATTTCCTCTAAGATGGTCCATAGAAGACTAAAGTAATGGAGTGAGTGGTTTGGAATATGAGTTGGTATTTTGTTAGAGCTGCAGTGGGGAGCACAGCTTGGGGGGTAAAGGCTGAGAAATTCCTGTTCCACCAGAGATTTTGCTGTAGATTGACTTCAGACAAGTACAGATTTTACTTGATTTTATTTAACTGCCAGAAAGGCCAAAAAATTGGTCTGACTTCCCTTCAAGTTTGAGCAGGAACCCTCTCTATGTGCCTCTGGCCTGGGAATCACAAGAAAATCCTGTGAACTTCCAGGCAGCTCAAGGCATTTGTGCAAAGGCCAAATGCATCTGTGTCATTTCCCAAATTGCACACAAATTTCTCCACGTTTCTAGTGGCTCACTGTTTCCCTGGGAGAGGTTGGAGGAAGAACAGACAGTGCTGACAACTCAGAGGAAGGTGGTACCAGAGAGGATCTACTCCAGCACCTGCCCTTCCTCTCTCTGTGCTTTCCCTGAGAGTTTAGATCACCACCCATCCCCTTAATCTGCGAGTTTGATGCATATAGGCACAATTCCTAATCATGTCTTGTCCCACATGCAAAATCAAGGACCAGGGGGATTCAGGCAACCTTTGAGTATTTGGCAGAGTCGTGGTTGCGCTTTTTACAGTGTGTGATTTGTTCCTTCTCCATTTCCTCAGATAATCTCAGTCTTTATCATTGGGATGACATTGTAATTCTGGGCATGCTAATGAGGTCAAATCAAAATACTGCACAATGCACAGCCTCAGCAAGGTGATGGATGACAATGGAGGTGTAGCCACGTTCCTGTGTGGAAACAATTCCTACCACCCGCTAGAACAATAACAGAAAATGATGATGTCTTCATCATTCCCTTGGCTTGATTCGAGGGGCAGCAATGCCGTTTTCTCACTGCTCTTTGCACTGCATAAAGCCCTGGAAGAGGCATTCAGCAGCTGCTTTTCCAGGCAGCACACCTCCCAGGAGCAGCAGATGTGCTGAGCGTGGCTGGACACATTAGTGATTTTGAGTAAGGGTGTTTGTGAGCATTTGTTTTCACTCTGATATCAGGGAACAGGAAGCCAGATGCTCAGCTAGAATAAATCTTCCTACCTCCTTTGGCATCTGGTCCCACTGGCCTCTTTCTCCACCTTATGGACTGAGAGTTGATGAAGTTCTCTCCAAGAACTTGCAGCATCATTTCTTGGTACAGAAATAAGCAGCCTAGAATGAAATAAAAAAATTAGAATAAAAGGCAGGCTTTAAGTCTATGAGACTTCTGCCTGTAGGATCTTCTTCAGGTCCTAGATAACTTCTGGACTGTTTCTGGTGCTCCCTCTTTTTACACAGTACCCTTTTGATCCAGGCTTCACAAAGATGGAAGGACAGGAGTCTGTAGAAAGCTCACAGATCAGGACCAGACATTTCTGCTCATGAGGACTGGCAATTTTTTCCTAAAGAGTTTAATTTGAGAGCCATAAAACATCATCCTGGTGGCTGCTTGTGGGGTCAGTTCATTGCTCACTGGTTGATAGGTTGTCTTCACCTGGTGCATCCTGTGTGTTTCATTTGTTTCTGTGCTCTCAGCTCCATGGCTTTTCAAAGCAGCAGAAGTTACAATTTCTCCCCATGAGTTGAAAAGCCTCTTTAGACAAACAACTTTCTTCATGAGCCTCACCTAACACAGCTGTTAGATAGGGTTGAGTGTAGGATTTCAGGCCTGATCCCAAGGAATATTGATAATCCAGAGTTTCCCACCCTGTCTGAGCTCTCAAGATCTCAAGCTGCACGGTGTGAGGCACACAGAAGGTGTCATGTAGACATGAGGCAGTCTGTGCTTGGATTTGATTCCCTGGAATTGCCTGGAGAGCTGTTTTTGCTCCCCCCAGCTGTACTCAGTGTCTCCCAGCCTGGATGGATACCTGCTTGAGTGGGACTGCAGCAGATGGGCTGACCATGCCAGCCCTTCCTGACCCAGCTGGGCACCTGCTCGTGGGACAGGAGCTCTCCAGACCTTCGGCAGTGACTTCCGCAGGGCAGTCACAGCAAAATGTGCCCCCTGCAAAACTGCTGAACACCCTGCAGACCTCATCTGGCTGGCTCTGCCCTTTCCCAGCCTCCCAGTTCCACGTGGGGTTTATCCAGGGAGCGAGCCAGCTCTGGAAAGGCCCAGGCAGAATTTGGAAATGGGGAAATGAGAACGAGCCTTTGGCATCTTTTGTGCTCTGTGTTTGACATTAACTGACAGCTCTTCCTGTGGTCATTGATTCAGGCTAGTGGAGCAAAGGAGAGGAGGGAAGTGTAGCACTCAGGGATATGTGACAGCAGTAAATAAAGCCTGATCAGCTGCAATTATTTTATTTATTCGTGGCTCTGCATCTTCATTTCTGAAATAATTGCCCATAAAGTATTGCAGAGGAAGCCAAATCTATTTATAAATCCTACGGCCCAGTGTAGATTCCTTTACTAATTCCAAATGCATGATAGAAAAAGCACGTATTTGCTAAAACTCCTGGGAAGATTTAATGTGTTTGCAATGTATCTTACAGTTAATGTGTACTTTTATTTAGCTCATAACAGTTCAATCATACAAAATTATTACCATATGGGACAGGAAAAAAATAGCAACCTCCCCTCCTCCCATGATTAGTGTATCTAACTGTACTAGTATTGTACATACAGGATAATAAAATTTATTTATGTGATTGCTGATATCTGCAGTTGCAGCTTTCTGTATGGCTTATCAGGTAGGGATGGGTAGAGCCATAAATGTCAAAGAGTTTTGGCTCATTTGTCCAAGAGGAGCATTTGTAGCTTTGTAGTTTTATTTGGTTTCCCTTTGTTTCTGCTGGCTTGTGCAGTTAAATAGCTGGCTCAGCCACAAAACCAGCAGGCTATTTTTTTCCTCCCAAGGCTTTATTCTTGAAGAGGGAAATTCTGCTCCAGCAGAGCCAGCGTTAGGATTCCTCTTTCACACACTGGTGCCAGGATTTTGAGAGAGTTTTTTACAGTTCCTTATGAAAAAGCCAAATGGAATCAAAAAGAATATTATACCTTGTTATCGGAGTTGTGAGAAAAGTGTCCTGTGGCCTGTGCTTAAGAACAACATCTCTCATTCCCATTTTTATAGACTGCATTGTACAAATGTGTACAAGGGGTATTCATTAGAAAATCTGGGAGCTTATTTGTTCCATTCAAAGAAATACTACTGTATCTAGTGAACTTACTTTTGACTGAAGAGATAAAAGCCTGCTCTGTTCCAACTTTAGATTTTACTTGATATTTTTAACATCTTCTTTCTTTTACTCGATATTTTTAACATCTTCTTTCTCTAACTCTGGTTTTACAAGTCACAGCACAGGATTAGAAAGAGCCACATGACTGTTGCTTCCAGTAGATGAAGTTTGCAGTTAGAGTCTTTAATAAAGTAGAATCCATCAGTATTAGGGGGATAGCAGGCCAGAAGAGGCTTTTGGGGTTGCACAGTCCAGTCCCTTTGAATCTCAGGCAGTGCTCTCATTCTTTAAGTGATCAAACACTGCTGACCACATTATTTGTGACTTTGGCCCTTGCTGTCCCTGCTGAACTTGCTGCTGGGAGCACCTCCAGGTTCCTGCAGCCTTCAGAGCCCTGAGCCATCCCAGTGCCAGCCTCGAAACCTGCTGGGAGTCACAGTGTGGGACAAACTGCTTGTCTGCAGGTGGGAAACAAGCACACCCAGCTTTCAGGGTCTGTAATGTTCCTGTGCTATCTTTTGTCTCCAAGACCCAGGGGCTGTTAGCTGGGCTGAAATCAAGAGCCAGGGGCATAGGAAAGTGCTCGTGGCACTCAGGTGTGGGTGTGACACCTGGGGATGTGGCTCAGTGCTGTGCTGGGTTGAGTGGGGCTTGGCAGTGCTGTGTTAGGGGTTGGGCTCAATGATCTTAGGGGTCTTTCCCAACTTAAATGATTACATGAGTCTGTGATTTTTGTTTCAATTGGAAAAGCACAGCTTTTCACTGGCTTTTAGATGTCATGCTTACAGTGACAAAGGATTAGCAATGTTCTTCAGGTTTCTCTTTGATTTGCTTTTTGGACTGTTCAACAAATAAGGCATCCTTTGATAGGGATATTAAATAGTCCAAACAATCCCCATAATACAAACAACTGTTAATCGCTTTCATTTCCTACAGTTAAACTCCCTTTCTGAAGTTGTGGCTGTTGTACCTGGGAAGTGCAGCCTCCAGGCTTGATTATCATATCAATTAGGGTGGTGTAATCCTTCTGCAGTGGCAGCACTGCTTCCAAGTCAGAGGAGTTGAAATGAACTCCAGAATCGAGGCTGCCTCAAAGATTGCTTTCTTTATTACATTGCATCTCATGCTGTTTGGAGGAAATACGTTTTGCCAACCTGTTGCATGTGAGCTGGCAGGCATCCAGTGTAAACACACTGTTATAAGTCAACATTGCAATTAAATCAAATTGCAATGTTTTCTCCGAGCAGCCAGAGAAGTGAGATGTGCACCCAGTAGCTGCTGTGCTAGGAGCCTTCCAGGATTAGCAGTTTGGAGCTCTGGAATGTGCTGTGTGAAACCCAAGTGAGCAAAGCTGGGCAAAGTCCAGCCCAGCCACGGAGGTTTGTGCCTTGGCTGAGGCAGTGCTGCTGGGCCAGTCACTGGTTCTGTGCAAGGTGGGTTACTGGAGACCTAAAGCTGAATTAACTGGTGGAAAGGTTGGAACTGGCAATCCCAGGATTCAGTTTATGGAGGGGTATTTTAAAATTGCAAGGAATGCTGTCTCATTATATGACAAAGAAGAAGTGCTTTCTTTGCTGCTGGAAGGAATAATCAGTAATCAGATATTCTATGGACCTCATCTCTGAGATTTGGGGCTTTTTAAGGGCATTTAAATCCTTGCCAAGCAAATCCCTGCTGAAATGTTTACCTGAATGAGACTGATAGGCAGATTTGATTGTACTTATATCAGGAATAAATCTGGAGTTAACTGGATGAATGATATCCTTTGATATTTAAAGTGCATGAGATCTGAACGTGGTCCTAAATAAGGATAGTGGGGGTTGCTGTGCAGTATTTTAGCTCTTTAACTTTTGGTATATTATGCACGAACTGTTTTTCTCTTTTATAACTAATCCTGTTCATCAGATCAGACTTCTTCAGTATTTCAGTGCAAATTGTGTTTCAGAGCTCAGCAGTGCCTCTGGTCCAAATCTCATTTATGCAGATTGGAAAATTTGTGGTGGCTTCAAGGGGAGCTGGGTCAGGATTGAGGCTGACTGATGGCCCTGGACAGCACTGAAATCCAGTCTCTGTCTGCCACTGTGCACTGCATTTCCCCTTGCCACAGCTCAGCAGCTGCTGGTTGGAATATTGATCAATCCCATCCAGCTCAGGAGCAGTTTGTTCTCAAATTCTGCAAACTTGTTTATGGAATGACCCCAGAGTCAAAGTCTGCGAGTGCAGGTAGCTCAAAGGCTGTTGGTTTGGATTAGGATCTGCAGGGACCTGTGACAGCAGATTTCAGGAAGGGAACACAAACCTCCTTCCCTCTCTGCTGTGCTGTCCCAAGCCGAGCTGCCCTGGATTATCCCCCCTGGAGCCAGGCAGGATCTGCTCGAAGCCAGGACTGGATATTGTGAGTCCCAGGTGTGGGAGGGACCAGACCTTCCCCCAAAAACCAGGGCTGATCTGCTGGGTCTCACCATGTCCATGGGGCTCAGCCCCATCCCACCCAGCCCTGGGAAGCTGCCATGCACCACTGCTGCTGAATTATCCCCAAAATCCCCAATATCCCCTGAGAGATGCCTCTCCCCATGGCATCCTCAGCTCCTGACAGAGAGGAATTTGCTCTGCAGCTCACAGAAATGCCAACCCCATGCTGCCACTTGGTTTTTCTGCACAGCCTTCCAGCCTTGCATTTCTCCCCAGCTCATTTGGTGGGCTGTTTTCAGCAGATGATAACAGGATGCTCAATATCTATTTTTGTTCTTGTCTTACACAGACACAAATGGCCACAGGTGCTACCTGTGCCTGCCCCTTATCACAGTTTGAAGGGAGACCTGAGTCTGCAGTCACATTTTACAGTACAGAATTGGCTCTGCTTGATTAGCTGCCTTCAAGGTGCTTACAGAATCTTGCTAATTAGTCTTTGGGAACAAAGACATGCTGGTGTTTATTTTTTCTTTAAAAGACGGTTATTGCAGCAGCTAACTTTTTTTTTTTTTTTAACATTACCACAGTATATTAGGAAAGAACCATCGTCTGTGTCTGATTTTAATCAAGCCACTTCTTCACTTTAATTTTCTGCATACCAAGAAGCGCGGTCCTGTGGCTTTGTCTTTTAATCAGAGAGGCACTTTAGCTCCTCTGTTCCTTATTTCTCACAGTTTACCATGTATCAACGGTGCAGAAAAGCAGCAAACATTACTGAGGGAAGAGCTGGCGTGAAGTGCATAGTCTGTAATTTACTACTGAGTATCAGGGCTTGGCACACAGGGGAACTGGTGGAGCACTGAGGTAAGATGTCCTAGTAAATCTAAGCAAAAAAAAATGTGTCCACAATGTTTTCGGTGCGATATGCAGATACTGCTACCCTGAAACATTCCATGGGAATTTGTCTCAGTTTCTCTACAATTTATAATCCTTAAACTGGGCTCCAGAGACTGAAATTCAGGGAGGAGAAAATGATTTGTGCAGGAGTTGTGGCATAAACCACAGGCTGAGGCTGTTTCCTCTCTGGAGCAGCACACACAGCTTTGTCCTGAAGATATGTTGCACCGTACTCATCTTGCCCCTTGGGAGGAGTTATTTTTGGATGTTTTATGGAGTTAAATTGCTCTTTCTCTGCCCCTGGTCTTTATCTCGCTCAGAGATAGCTCTGGGGGTCCCCACTGCTTTGGAGGAGGCAGAGGGGATTTGGCCACTTGCACCAAGATTTGTTTGAAGTTCGTCAGCTCGTTTAAGCCCTCACCATTTCTACAAGTTTTTGCTGCCTGTCCAAAGGGGCAGAAGATAAGCAGCAGGGAAATGGATCTGATGAAACAGCGAGTGTGGGATGGAGGAGCTGTGTCCAGCTTGTCCGGAGGTCACCAGCTCAGGCAGCACAGTCAGTGGTCAGTGAGAATGCAAAAATGGTGTGGCCTTTAGGACAGACCCACAGCCAAAGTAACACTGTCTTGCAGGGTGAGACGGGAAGATTTTGGCAAAGCTTAGGAGAGAGGGCACAGCACAAATCCAAGTGACGCCCTTGGCCTGGCGCTTCGGGTGACTCACTGCTGCAAACAAACAGAAAAAGTGTGTTTCAAATAGCCATAATAGCTGCTAATAACACAGATTTAGGGCACGCTGAACATTTCTGAGTTTGGTTTTTTTTTTCCATTTCGGTGTCTAGTTCAATAGTCTTAGTACTTTTCTCCTTAATTTCTAATTTTCTACCCTGCTGTAGTGTTGTGCATATGGGTAAATAAAAGTGAGAAAGCCTGAAAGACTCATTTGCATGTGAAGAAGTAGCAGAAGCCCAGAGTAAGTAGCATCTGCAAATGTGTGGGAGCTGGAGAGTAGCGGGGGGACAGCAAAACTGTTGTAAATAGAAGCAGCTTAAAGTCCAGGATTATGTGCCATGGATAATAAAACACCCCGAGCCAGCACATGAGCCAGATACTGTTCTCAGCAGCAGCATCCAGCTGATCCTGTTAGCACTTCAAGGCCCTTTTGTAAACCTTGCTAATTGGTAGCCCAAATTCCTCATGCCAGGGTGTTCACCTGGCCAGAGCACTCATGATGCCCTGGCTGGCCATGGAGACCTGTAATGGCAGAAATATTGCACCAGAGCTCAGCTACAAACAGGGTGAGGATGGATTTTTAACCTCTTTGATTAGCTGGCAACAAGGAGCCAAAGAAATGGAGATGTTAAATAAATCTGTAGGTTTAATGGGAAATCTGGCAATAATTGGTATAATTTCCTTTAGTTTCCAGTATGACTGACTTGTATTTAGTTTGAATCTATCTCATGATACACCAGAAGAGAATTTTGACCCAGCATATTGTGTTTCTCTGTGTTCTGTGCCTGTTTGAATCTCCATGCTAGGATAACCCAGCCAAAATTTTCAAACAGATCTCTTTTGCATCTGATTCTTTAGGGGGTTTATTAAGCAGAAAATCTGATTCCCAGGATATAAAACCCAGAGATCTTTCAGCCTTTCATGTTGCAAAGCCAGGTTTTGTGTCAGGGCCCTGAGTGAGCCCCAGCCAAGAGGAGGGAGAGCAGTGCTGTAGATCCAGCTCCAGCTCTGGATGGCAAACAACTGACAGCAAAATCCTGGTTTTCTCCACTGGATTGAAATATGAGGCTGGGAGTTGTTGGCAGCAGAAGGATGGGGTGCAGCAAGAAGGGTTTGTGTCCCCAGAAAAGGTGGGGACAGCAGCTGTCCCTTCAGCTTGACCCAGTGCCACCAGGAGGGCAGAGCCTGCTTTTCCCATTGCCTGCCTAATTTTCCTATTCTCAGAGCCAGCACCAATTTTTCTTGCAGCCTCTCAGGTACAAGAGCTGTGTAAGTGGGATTTTAGCCCAAAACATCCCCATTTTTGCTCAGCCTGACCTACTTGTCTCTGCCCGTGGGGAGCCGCAGGGGTTTCTGCTCCGCTCGTGCTTCGCTTCCAAGAGTCAGGCTTTTGTGCCGGATGCTATCACGGTGCCTTGAAGTTATCTCGGCGTGCTCTGGCTATTTTGGTACAGAAGCTGGTTTTTCTGTGCTTCAGTAGCGCTCAGGGCACTGCTGCTTTGTCTGAAGCGTGGCAAAGCTTTCGTGCTGCAGCGTGGAGAGGCAGTGCCAGTCCAGAGCGAGCCCATGGCTCCGGGAGCACAGACAGGCTCTGCTCTGTCAGCAGCCAGCCAGAGGAGATGGATTTTGCAGCATATCCAGGCCACCTATTCAAGCCCAGGTTCTTTTGGCACCCGTGAAATTGTCTGACAACTTGTGAGCAGGCAGCGTGCCATGTGAGCAGATGGGCTGGCTGTCCTGGCAGCCAAGAGCCTGGGATGCCCAGCTGGCAGAGGGGAGAGCCAGCACAGCTCCTCCGTGCTCCTGCCCAAATGCCTGTCCCTCCCCGAGTCACCCAGGGAAGAGCAGGCACGAGGGGTGTCTGCCATGGGCATGGGGTATTGGGGAAGATGAAATAGGAAAGCCTTATAAATATGATTACCTGGCAAAAGATGCTGAGAATATGGAAACTATAAGCGAGATTGAAATGAAGACAAGCTTTGAGATACCAAACCCCAGGTACTGAACAGCTGGAAAACAATGGTGTGGCCACTGAAGGGAATCCCCTTTGGATTAAACAATCCCCTCTGCTTGCAGACAGCTCCAAGGGTCAGAGCAGACCCTACCAACTTGGCAGAGGGTCCAAAAAGCAGTTTTTAGGGTTTAGAATATAACTCCGTATGGTAATGCAATGACTCTTATAGGCTGTATGTAAATGTTGCAGGATTTGTAGCTTGTTCTGGATTGGTTAGTGAAAATTAGAATATTCAGTACAGAAGATGATTTATTGTATTGTAAACAGCAACCACGGGATTCTGTATTCTATCCTGTATTCTTCTTCTTTCTTCTCTCTCTCTCTCTCCCCTCTCTCCCTGCTCTGAGCTGTGTTTGGCAGCTCCCAGCAGCTCCCCTACACCCACACCTTTCACAATAAACCTCATGCTCTAAGACCAAACTCCAGAGATCTCTCATCTCCATCCCGACTGTCTGGGACAAAACAACCAAATCCTACACACGGCAATCCTACAACGGGGGTTTCACAGCAGAGATGAACCCCCCACATTCTGCCCCAGGCTCCTGCTCCTCCATCGCTGAGGATGAGGGAGTTTCTGAGATGCTTTCAGCCACTGTCCTGTGTCCTCCAGAGACTCACCTTGAAGGCAGCAGCACAGCAATTATTTCTTTAACTACCTCTGCTAGGTGGTTTCCTGTGAGAGGCTGGCTCTCGCCAGAAGTGAATCCTGAGATAAAGGGATTAAAGCATCCTCTTGGAGGCTTCACGGAAATTGTCACAAGGGCTTTCTCCAGGGAAGGCCTTAATGCTTATCACCCTGAGGGGCAGCTTTCCTCACACAGGCGTGCGCTGCGTGATGATTGACACATCATTAATTAACTTTTATTAATTAACCCCATAATCTGAAGGGATGGGGAAGGAATTCCATGCAGGGCTGGATCCTGGCATTTCTTTGAACACATGAGTCCCCTGTTCTGCTGCATTCCCACGCCCATCTGGCTTTGGGACCGAAGAAGCTCATAAAGAAGGCAGGACTAATGAACAACCTTTTACAGGCCCCCTTCATTTCCTGGCAGCCACAGTTCAAACATCGTTTGCAGGAGAGCAACTATTTGTATCTATTACTCAACGTTTAGAGGAAGAGAAAAATGAAAAAAAAAAAAGAGGAATTGTTTGTTGCCTTTCAGGCTCCCCTTGTTCCCTGCTGTGTAGGGTGTGATGCTGTGAAGGATAAAGGATCTGCCTGTGATATAACACAGGTTCTACGTGTGCATGGTCCCATCCCTCCCATTATGCTTGTGCTGCAAGCCCAAATTCAGGACAGGAAACCACTCTTGCCTCCTCTCCTTTACTCCATCATGGTTCCCTGCCTGCCCACTGCTCCCCAAACCCAGACTGTGCTGAAGGACCGAGCTGCACCCACAACAGCAGCACAAGGGACAGTTCTTCTCCTGCTGACTTCAGCTGGGCTTTGCTGGTGTCCTTGAGGACTTTATTTTGCTCTCCTCCTCTTAAGCCAGCCCATATCTTGTGCCAGTTCCGCCCAGTGACCGCCAACAATCTCCTGTGTCAGGCAGCAGCATGATTACAGCTTTATTTCACTAATTTTGTCTGCATTTGCCTTCCAAGGAGCAACAATGCAGCAATTCTGCAGTCTAAATGTGGCCTAAGGACAGAAATTGCCCTGTTTACCCACAAACACCAGATTCTTGGGGCGATGCCAGCCTCAGCAAGACATCAGCGGTGCTGATAAGCCAATAGTCATCATCACTGATCAGTGCTTTGCTGATGCTTTGGCAGAGCTCTGTGTCCAATATTGTTGACCCTGCACTTTTCCTATTATGTGCTGCATCCTTTGGCAGGAGAACGACCTCCTGAGTGATCGGAGTGGTACCTCCACCGCAGGAGGTGAACCCATGGCGCTTGGCTCTTTCATCCAGGGCTGGAAATCAGTGTTCCTCCCTCCAGTGCAATTCCAGGCCCAGCAGTATTAATCCTGCCATTCTGTGGCTCTGCAATTGGGAACGGCCTCCCGTTGTTGACATCTGAATTACATTTTTAACAACAATTTTCTTTGTTGTAGAAAATGATGCCAAAGCAAACACTGGTGTTGGAGGCTGACTATCTGGTTTAAATAACACAGACCTTTAAATGGATGAGGACTAGGAATAATTTTTATGTAGATTCTGGGTTTGTGTTGTTTACTTGGGGTTTTGTTTGGGTTTTTTTTTGTTGTTTGTTTTTTTGGGGGGGTTGTTTGGGTTTTTTTGTTTTTTGTTTTGTTGTTGTTGTTTTGTTGTTGTTTTCTTTTAATTTTCCCTGGCAATGTAAGCCTGTCACTCTTGCAGTAGGACAGTTTGGAAAAGCTCCCTGATCCCTCTTAGCTAATTGTACTCTTATTATTGGATTCTCTCATCTTTCCCTTCCCTTAAAAAATGTATTGAATTGCCTGATTTTGCACCAATTGTTTTTTGCGATATCTTCTAGATTTAAAAGCTACATGTATTGAAACTATTTTGGTGTAACCAAAGCCATTTAATATCTGTGAACTTAAAGAATCTATTTTCTGGCACTCAGCAGTGACTCCAAAGCCCCAAAGAATTACACTCAACAGCCCTGAATTTCAAAGCCTGACATCACTGCGAGCAAGGAACACAAATCCATCAACAGGAGCAGGATTTTAATTGCTTTTGAATGATTCTATAGAAATCTAAAATTGCTTTGTGGGATGAAAAAAAAATCCCCACTTTTGTCTGTGAAGAGGTTTTAATTCTGGCGAATAAAATAAGTGGTTACTGTAATAATACAAGATTTTTTCCCCTGTGACTGTGTAGCTGTTCCTACAGCCCCTGCCTGCTGGGATTTTATCCTTGAGCAGTGAGACATCAGAGTTCATCAGATATTATACGTGGCAATTGCCGAGCCAGGAGAGGCTGTTTGGTGGCTGGAAGATTTGTGCTTCTGTTGCATTCACTGCTAAAAAATGAGACCACCTGCATTCTTTTGCAATGTGACCTTCTCTTGCTGGTCATATGCTGTGTTTTCTTTGTGATCTGATCTGATTTTATGGGCAATCAAAAGGCCAACAGTGCTTTAAAACCCAATAATAACTTGACTCTTCTTTTACAGTTTTCCTTTTTTTTTTTCCCTCTCTTATTTTTATGAAAGGAATGAAAACCTTTGCAGACTTTTCTACATCTGGCTTAGCTTCTGCTTAAATGCATCCTCAGGGAGAGCTGGAAAATATTACTTCTTCTGTTTAGAAGAGAAGTAAATGAGTCATATTTTCCAAAATAGTTTTCAAGGAAAGGGGTATCAGAAGTTGTTTGCATTTTGCTGTTTAATAGATTTAGAAAATGCATAAAATCTGGTCTGCATCGCAAGGGGAAGACCAGTGGGGTGTGAGTGGTTCCATTGCCTTGGCAGGGCAGAATGCAGGGTTGAGCCCCCAGGGCTGGGGCAGCCTTGGGGTCCCTTCCCTGTCCCACCCTTTGCTGCGTGTGGGGTCAGACGCTGCAGCCCTCCCGGCCTGCAGGGCAAACAAAATCTGGTTTTGTGTCTTATCTCAGCATTTCTGTGTGGGGATCAGCTGGAGGAATCCTCTTCCCCCACCTGAAATATTTAGGGTGTCCAAAGACATTCAGGGCACCCAAATGGATCGCACAGGGGAGGGTGGGAGCCTATCCCACCTTCTGCTCCCCACAAGGCTCCTTGGCAGAGAAACCTTTGCTGAGACCCTGAGCAAGCCTCAGGCATCAAAAAGTCGCCATATCCCCCCATCCCCACCCAAAGCAACATCTCTGATGAGTTAAACCTTCTCAGAGGGCTCAAGGACATCAGCAGGCATCGCTCAAGTGGGGCCACAGTAACATCTCATACAGCAATAACATTTCCTCAGCCAGCTATTCAAAGTATTGCTGAGCTTGTTTCAGGGAAAATGAAACAAAGCAAGAGAATCCAGTATTGTATATTTTACTCGGCATTACACTTTCAAAAAGATGTTTAGTTGCAGCATCGGAAATTCCACACTGAGATTTTCCTGGCATTTGAAGCACGTTGATGCTGACAGGTATTAAAGTACAAAAACCCTTCCTATTGAGGGCTTTTAAATATTTTTAATTATTTTCAGAAACAAAACTAGCCATTGTTGTATTTTTGAAAGACAGTCATTTTGTCCTTTCTTGCTTAACTCCATATCTTAAAAATACTTTTCAAACAATTATTTTAAAATCATTTTTCCTTTAAATTGACCATTACAAGCCAGACAGATCTCTTCAGGATTAATTTTCCACCTAGCTGAAGAAATTAGCTCTTGCTTTCTCCCTCCCACCTGGAAGCCATGCTAGGATGGTTACCTGGATACCCTGCCTGTAAAGGATGTGTGTGCCGAGGCAATTTAAATAGCCTGATTTGTCATCTAACTGCAGACATCATTAGCAAAGCATTATTTGGCTGGAACACTGTAGGCTGAGCATGGATAACTCCTCTGTGTTGAGGAAAGATTTAATTTAACCACCTTGTGCCCGAAAATTGTCTGTCTTTGATGCAGAGCTACAGCGAGGCTGGTGTGAGTGGTACAAGTGATATCGGGGTGGGAAGTTATTTTCCTGCGGTGTATAACTATTTGGAATTTATTCTGCACCAGGAGGAGAACAGCTGCTTTCAAATTTGTTGGTTCAGAATCTACTGGTTGGTTTATTTTGGGGCAAGGAAATAATTTTTGCATCAAGGAGAAGAAGAAGGGAAGAGAAGATGAGCCTGGTTTTTCCTTTTTGCTGTGTAACTTTTCTCCTTGTCACAGTCCCCATTTCAATTTATTTCTCTGGTTATCATCTCTGGTTTTAAAATGGCAATTCCATCAGGATGGAAGGATCCTTATGAGCAGGTTTTTAAAAACAAGCTGGTGAAGTTACAATGATGTTTTGAAATATGTGACAGAGTGTAAAGCAGAAAATAGTGGCCTCCTCTGATAAGACCTGCATGTCAAAAGGCAGAAATTGGCATTTCCTTGGAGTCTGACTGTGGAGCGTGGTCAGGGATGTAGTCTGTGCATGTGAAAAGAAATCAGAGTTTTAGGGAAGAGCGTTTTGTTAGTTCTCAGGTCAATTTTTAGTTTAGGACTGAACATAACATAAGCATTTTAAGGCTTTAGCCAAAATCAGGTAATTTATTATTGATTGCAGTATGATTGGACAGCTCAGCTGGAGTCTGGTGATCTGTCAGGTTCCATGGACCTGCAGCCTCCCATCAAAGGTAATTCTGCATCTACAGCGGAATTGTAGAAGCACCACAATTGCAGAGCTGCCAATTATATATTCCTGAACATTCTTCTTGGCAAATCAACTCCCAAATCATGTTCAGAAATCATAGCCTTAAATGAAGCACGGCTGCAGAATATTCTGCTGATCTATGGTGCAAGTCCTTTTCCTTTAGTCATAATTGATGTTACAAAATATTTTATGGCTTCTGTCATTAGTATTCCCAATTGGCTCAATCTACAATTTATTTCATGCTGTAAAAATGCTAAGAATTTTCTACTGATTAGCAGCAACAGTAGGGCATATTTCTGCATTTATCAACATGGGGTATTTTTGGGTGGGTAAGGAGTCTTTTGTCTTTAAATTATAATGTGTCTAGACATTCTATTTTTGTTACAAATTTAGCAAAATGAAGATGCTTTCGAGGTAGTAATTAAATTCTTTCAGTGACATATAGTCTACTGTGCACAAGGCTTCAGGATAATGAATATATTTATTTCCAGGAAATCTACAGCATTTTCCTTGCCATTTGTAGAACTCAGCATATAAATAATGCAGGCCATGCTGTGCTGATTTTCAGTTCATCCCAGGAAATTATGCCATTAAAAATGCCACAGTTCTTTCAGGCACACACAGACACAGCAGGTAAAGAGAATATTCATGTGATGAACAGTGACAGAAGCAGCATTAGCTAATGCATAACCTTGCTAAGCACCCCTTAGACGATGAAATTGTTTGCAGTAATTATAGTGTGGAATGATACTGCTGTTTAACTTAACATCATGGCAGCCAAACCGTGATCCATCAAAGGGGCTCTGAATCTGTAACCCAGGGTTAGGACTTGGAAGTGCAAAATGAGGTGAAGGGAAATGAAGAGCTCTGGACCCTCCCGCGCGACCCCAAACACACACAGCTGACGAGCGTGGTGAAAATGGAACTTCTTTTAAGCAGTTCTTAAGGTCCCCACAAATTCCTCACAGCCTTGCTTTTCTCTGCGAGCTTGTGTTGCTTTTTGGAATCTGCAATTCAGGTGTTCAAACCTCCCCTCTACAAAACCGGCAGTGGCTCTTGCTTGCAGTGCTCAGGCAGCAAAGATCTCACGGTGTGCAAAAGCAGCGCCGTGTCTCTCTTTGCTCAGTGAGGTGCGAGTGGTTTGTGTGTTTAAGAAGGAAAATTTGCCATCTCCCATTCGTAGGCATTACTTATGCATAAGCAGAGCTTTCGTACGTGTTGCAAATGGAAATCAAGTACATGATGTGCCTGGAAGGAGTTTATCCGACTATTTATGGGCTGATCACATTTGGAGCTGGGACTGACTCGGTTATTTTTAGTTGAATAACGTTACAGTAGTAGTTGCATTTACAAAGAAGTGAGAAAATTCTCCTGCAATTCACAGACCTTTCTTGCTGGATCTCGTTTCAAGCCCCAGTGTCCCCACGCTCTGTGTCCCAGAGGAGAAGCTGAACGCCACGTGCCAGGGACTGCCTGTCTGCTTCTTGCAGGTCAAGGAGCAGCTCAGACACAGATTTAAAGTCCCCCAAAGCAACTTTGGACTTTGTTCTGCTCCTCCTTCCCTCCCAGAATTGCAGCACACTCAGGTGGGCTTTACTCACTTGAAGCCACGCACTCTGCTCTGGAAATGGCCCAGGACTGTTCTCTGGCAACCCAGGACAGGTTTTTCCATCCCTCAAAGGTGGTGCATGCGTTGAGTGCATGTGTTTGCTTGGCAGTGTAAGAGGAGATCAGTTTTCAGAGCTGGAGTTGGATGTGACTGGCACAAAGGGGCTTTGTGCAGGAGGGGATTCAGCTCACTGTGAAAAGTTTTGGCTGCATCTCCCAGAATAGTTCAGAAAGAAAAAAAAAGTCGCGCTGTCTTTGGGGAAAAAAATGTTCTCAATCTTCTTTCTCATCTTTATTTTCATGATAATAATCAACAACTTCAAGCTACTGGTCTTTGATATGCCTCTAGAAAGAAGTTACAATAGTTTTAAAGATGCAGATGTAATACATAGGTACATCCTTTGCATGAGTCATTACTCCTTCTTTCTTCTAAGGAAAAGGAATTGAAAACCATTAAAAATCATGAAATAATAAGGCAGAAGCATATAATTTAATATGGTCATCTATTAAAAATGCACATTGTGCATAAATAATCAGACATATCAGCAGGGGATCCACAGCTATCTAACAACTAAGTTGCTTTGCAATTGCCATCTGACCTGTAGATAAGTGGAAACAATGTCTTCATTAAACTCACAGAACTGAATATTAATCATTAGCCAAACCAGCACTGCAAGATGAAGGGGCAGCCTTGGGAGCTGTGTGCATGTACCTAATGGCAGGATTTAACTATTCAGGTCATATCAAAAATAGATCTGCTATTTGACCACGGGGCTTACTGGTCTGCTACAAAGGCAATCGGATTTAGGATGTCATTTAAAGACTTATTGCATGTTGGGGGAAGAAAAGGTGTATCTGGAAATATGTCCTAAAAGACTTGACTTCAGTTGACTTCTCTTATTTTCTCCCCTGGGTGAAAAAGATTGGGAACAACTGAGTGTTTCATTTTTATAGGATTTTATGGAAGGGTGGGTTGTTTTTATTTTTTTGTTGTTGTTGTTTTCAATGTCCCCAGTGCTCTGGCCTCTGCTCCCTACCAGATCTGGGTGGTGGGAGCTGGAGGTGGTGATTCCCTGACATTCCTAGGGTACCCCATCTCCTGCCCTCAGACTGCACCGTAGTTATGTGCGTGAAATCCCTAATTTGGAGAACGTGGTTGATGTGATGTCATGGCACCGGCAGATCCCATGCTGGAAATCAAAGGGTAGAGCTAATATTCTTAAAGAAGTGACTAAAAAGATCTGTACATGAGGAAAAAATGCAATGTCAAATTTAATCTTCTTCGCGTCTTTGGGTCATTTTCCTCGTTTTCCTGGAGGCGAGCAAGGAACCCACTTTATTTTGTTTCCTTTGGTTTCCTCTTCCACCTGTTTGAACCAATAAACCAATTCAGTCGGAAGGTGCTCTGGCTGTCTGTAACTAATCCTGTAATGCTTTCCTGACATTCATATTGCTGCTGAGCAGTTCTGTCAATACAATCACTGCCTGGGAGCTGCATGGAAAACAGCGCCCAGGAAAAAAAATTTTTAAAAAAAAGCCAGGTTTAATTCTTGCCAATATTTGTGATAAGATGAAGATCTTCACTCAACTTTATTGGAATTTACTCAGGCATTTGGTAATAGCAGCCTAGCGGAGATTGCTTAAGGAGGGAACTCGAGGGGCCTGTAATAAAACACAGGGAGATGGCTTGTGTATTCTTTGCTATCCGAGATCTCAGGTCCTGAAAGTGTCAGACACTGTACAGTGTGCTTTAGGCAGAGTTGAAATTCCAATATTAATTTAAGATTCTTCAACTGCTGCTCTTGCTTAATCCTGCATTATCCGCCTTGATATTGGCAAGATCTGTGGAGGATATCATGGACATATTTAATTTAAACGAAGAGGTTATGTCTTCTGTTCCCTCACCCAGGCATGGACAAGAATGGGGTGTTTGCTGTCACAGGTGGATCATTTAATTATTTGGTTTAGTCTGCATCTGTTCCACAATCCTCTGGAGTCAACAGGAAGCTTTTCCCATGAATTCACTGCCGTTTAAATTTGAGTGCAGGCAGGTCAGGTCCCAGTTTATGATCTGGCTCTGTCTTTCCTGATCCTATTCACCTTGAACTCACGGGAAACCTTCTCCTGAGTAGAAGGAAAGTTGGATCAAACCCAGAGGAAAAACAGTAAGTGCTGCAGGAATGGGACAATGAAGTCCAATGTTTAAATCACACAATCGCTTTGCTCCGCCATATACTTATCCTCACAGTAGGAAAAATGAAATACAAGCGTCCTTGGCTTTAGGAAAAACATCATTCTGTCTTTGAAACCAATCTCCTGCGGGTTGTGGACACACACAGCTATCGCACTGTACATACAGTAGATAAGCTTCACATTTTGTAGACATTTAAACACAGTTAAAAATTCAAGGAGAGGTAACCAGACATGCACTGTTAAGCAAAAGCAGCTGCATGTCATAAATCAACTCCACAAAAAAAATCTGGCAACAATATCATTTCACTAAAGCTTTACTGCACATCTTTTGTGGAATTTTCCTCCCTTCTCTTGTCCTCTATTCTTGCTTCTTTTTTCATGTGGGATATTTTTCAGAGATTTCGTTAGGGTTTTTTTCAATTTTAAGAGAAGGAGGTAAGGCCCATACTGAGCCCTTTTGAAATCCTGTGTCCACTGTTGTTTGAAGCGATTCTCCTCAAAACCTGCACCTCCATTTATCCCCTAAAATGCTGTGTCTATAACTGGGATTAAAGGAGGAGCGGGATGATGCTCTGTGGCAAGCAGGAACTGTATTTGCAGCCCCCCAGCAGCCGGGCCCGTAAATCCTTCTCAGTGGAGGTGGAGAAGATGGAAGAGATGCTAATATGGCTTGATTTTCCCCTGGGAATAACCCTGTGACTCCCTTTGGGCTGCGGAGCATTAACCCACTCTTCATGCAAGCCTAAAGGACCCTGAGGTGTAATTTCCAGTGTAATTTGTGACTCATGTGGTGCCCTTAATATAAAGTGTGGATTAGCAGGGAAGGTTTCCAGCCTGCAAGAGGAGAAGTTTAGAGAGAAAGCAAAGGGGTTTTTTTATAGTTTTGTGAAACAGCTTGATTATTCTGTGAAATGGCTACTATAAAAAGCTTTCAACTCAGTACACTCCTCCTCATGCAATAAATGAACAACCAAGGCTGAGGAAGATGCAGTTAACTTCCTCAAATTTAGCCAGGAAGTGAAACATTTAGGTTAATACTAAGGTGATCCAGGGCTATGTTCTACCTGAGAAGTTAAGGCATCCTCTGACTGAGGCTGAGGAACACTGTTCCCAAGTTCTTGAGAGGTTTAGCAGCACCAAGGAGTATTTGCACTTGTAAGGCACCTTGGCAGCCTCCAGGCAGTAACTCCCAGAGAAATGCTCACAGTGGTGAGGTCAGCACATTCCCAAACATGTAACTGTCTGCAGATGGAAATAATCCAGGTGGGAGATGTGTCAGCGAGGGGAAATCAGCCCCAGAGGTGTGCTGGTCACCCCCAGGGCTTTGCAGGGGCATGGGACCAGTGCCAGAGCTCAGCTGGGGCGGGGGGGGTGAGCAACAAAGTGCTGCTCTATCTTCTTTGTTCCGGCAAAATTCAAAGAAATTTGAGTTTTCAAATTTCTCAAAATTTGAAATTTTGAGAAGAGGGAGGGAGAAAACACATGAGAAAAAAGAGGGGTTACCCACGAACTGCAGAAGCAGCTTAGGGCAAAGAATAAATTGGGCACTCTTCACAGAGATTGTGTTTGCTGGCAGGAGCAGTAATGAGACAGGAGTTAAAATAAAATAAATAAGGAAGCAGAGAGGTTTGCTTTGTTAGGGCAATGAAATAACCACAGCATATCAAACCAGTTCCCATCTGTTTTGTACCCATGAAGCACTCTGAGGCAGACAATTCCACCTCCTTTCCAGCTCAGAGAGGCTCATCACCCCTTGCCCCGAGTTGAGGAATGTGAACAGCAGCGGGAAGGCGAGTTCAGGGGTGCGTGTGCTTTTTTGGGAAATCACACCCTCGAGGAATTAGAAACACTCAGTCCTGGGGAGAGATTATCTCGCAGTGACCACATCCCTGCTTGTCCTCAGTGGCACAATTACAGAAGAGTCCCAGGATTTGGGATTGAAGGGAGCTTGAAAAGCAAAACTTGTGGTTCTGTGGGTGTAAGTCCCCTCTGATGGGCAGAAGGATTGGGCAGCAGTGCATCCTGTGGCCCCTCTGTGGGGCATTCCCAGGGGAAATGATGTGTAGGGGCTGGAGCAGAGCTGTGTGCTGGCACCCACAAGGTCTGGGGTTTGCAGGAGGAGGTTGCACAAGATAATCTGATCCTCTGTTTCTCATTTTCTGCTGAAACTTGGACGTGCATATCTGGCAAAGCAGCTTGCTCTGCAAATGAGGATTTCGTGCTCTTTTTTAATGTATTGCTCCACACACTAAGTAGGCTCTGTCCTATTAATGATTTCGATGGTAGTTATTTATCTGCAAACTCTTGGGCACTTCACTCAGTGCAATTCAGTAGCTCTTGAATGGTAAACTGGAAATAAAAAGCCAAAAAGTGTTTGAACTCATGCGTGGGCAGGTGGGAAGGGAGCAGGGAGTGTGCCCTTAGTTACTGCTTTGGGGTCCTTGGGAAAGCAGAGCTCCCCTAAACAATTGCATATATATATATATATATATATAGGCCAGCCATGACACAAAACAGTGACATCTCAAAGGATTTTTCACTTTTATAGCCAGAGCCTGAGCATCCTTTTGTTTATTCTTTCAAGCTATAGGTTTTATTCCTGTTATACACTCTAGGGAACTCTAAGAACTGCAGCACCTCATGGGGGGAGAGAGGGGAGTGGATAGGAGTGGAGAAATTCAAACTTTCAACTACAAATTGGAAAAGGGAGCCTGGGCCAAATGTGCTGAATGCAGAATGCAAACACTGTGGTGCTTCTAGAGGTGTCAGTAAAAGTTCCGAGAATTTCTGGCCTAGAGAGGAGAATGTTGGGTCTGTACATTGTGCTCCTACAAGTTCCTCGTACTGCCCTGTGCCCATTCCTCTGCCTGGCACAGCTCAAAAGGCATTTCAGGAGCACAAGAGCTCATAAAAGTTGTCTGAGCCTTTCTAGATCTGTTTGTATTTGCCTGTGTGTGGCAGGAGTGTTGCAGAGCAGAAAGGCCTTACAAAATGAAGGCCTTGTTACCCTTGGAAAATCCTCGCTCACTTCTGTTACTTTGGCTAACTAGAAAAGCATTCTGGGAGTGACTCAGCTAAAGTAGAGGTGAAAAACAAGTGACATAATTGTAAAAGAATTATTAGAAGCAATAAGTACTCACACCGTGGGCTGGTGGTTGGTTACACTGATGCCTGCTCCTATCGCAGCCTATGGTGGTTGGTTAAACACATTTGTTGTGCCTCACAAGAACGTAAACTCATAACAAACTAACAGTTTAAAACCCTGGGTTTTTGCAATAAAGTGTCTTCGCCATACCATCCTGCAGATCATGTGTTTAACACCACACAGGAGAGACACTGAAATCCAGGATTTGAGCCTTATTTCACTCAGGAGGAGTCTCGATCACACCGAGGCCTGCAGGCCTCAGGGGCAGCCTGAAAGGTGCCATCAGAGCTCCACCAAAACCCGCGGCCAAACCAACCTGTGCTCGTGGCAGAACGGCACATTCCTTCCCAAACAAGTCGTTGTCGTGGGTGGAAAGGAAAATAATAAGAAACAAAAGCCGCTGAGGGCCTGGCGGTGGCCGGGGCAAGCAGCCAGAGCTGCCGCGGGGATCTGGTGCCGATCGCTGGCTCCTTCTTGCAAAGTGCTGAGCACAAAGTGCTCCGAGGAAGGGCTCAGTCTGTGCCTGACAAGGACACGCATAGTTCACTGGCTCTGTGTGTGCCCAAAGTTAAGCATGTGCTTAATGAGGCTCGAGCGCTTTGCTCAGGGCAGAGCTGAATCCTTAATGGCTCCGTGTTTTGCAGCTTTTGCTGAAAAACGGGGCTGATATTTTCCTGCTTCCTGGGAGATTTTGAGGACAAACTTACTAGCGTTCATGGCTATAATGATAGCAAGGGAACTCATGAATAAAAAGGAAGGAGTGATGTATCAATATATCAGATTCACTGTAATTACTTTTTCCAGCCTATAAAGCTATTGTGAACCCAGGAATTTCAATGGGCACACGCATCACGTACAGTGAGAAGAAAAAATCCAAAAAGCTGAAAGAAATTTGAGCTCTGCTATGCTTCTAATATGTTTAATGTTATTGTTCCATTAAATCCCTACCCTTAATGACCCCAGACATATTAAATAACATTCTCAGGGCTGAAGAAACGCTTCAGACTTCTAATTTTACACATATTTTTCCCTCCTGTGCTCTCAGACCTCTAGAAATGTTATATGTTGAGAAACCTCTGTAGAAAATACTCTGCAGTCTTTTTCCTGAAGGGAGGCTGCAGGTAACTGGGCTCACATGGAGCTCTGTTTGCTCCTGACAGTTTTTCAAAAATAGTTTTTGCAGCTGTATCATTTTTCATGTTTGCAATTTGTGGCGAGCAGACAATGTACAGAGGGGCCTCAAAGGGATAAATCAAGGGGAAAGATGACAGATATCATGGGCTTGGCATGGCAAAAATGCTCACACCGCTTGCTTAAGAGCACAAAAGAATCTAGGCCATGCAGGGACAGAAAATATTCATAGCGATATAATTTCTTAATGAAGATGTATTTTAAAAAGCACAAAATATCACTGCAACACCTCATTAAAGACATCTCCTGCTTTTTTAATTGCTGTGAGGCTTTTTTCTCCCTGCTGTGACAACAGCATTGCCCATGTTAACATTGGCACGGGGAACTCTTGTTGTGCTGTCAAATACCTTTTATTCTTCCCATTCCTGTGTGTCAAGTCAGGTTTCTATCTCAAGGATGAACCAAACCTTCTTTCTGGGTCAAGAATTTTTTTTTCTATCTGCAAAGTAAATTAATGACAGGAGCTTCCCGGCGCTTGCCTTTCTTTTCATATCATGACTCATTTGTTTTTCTGTACAAGCCCTGCCTGTTCTGGATGATGGAAAATCATTCCTGCCCAGCAAGCACTGCCACTTAGCCACTGTGGCATCGTCTGTTCTCCACCCCACATTCCCTCCAGCGTCTCAAGGAGGGGCACGGAGATGAGTTTGCAGCCAGGTTCCCACCCTTGCACCCCTGTAATTTCTGGGTGCTGCCTCCTGTGCAATGCAGTGTGGATTGAACCCCTCCTGCTGAGCTCCCTGGGCAGGGAGGAGGCTTCTCGAAGGCAGGGCACAAAGAGCTGAGCTTCTGATTGTGGAAATGCACACTTCAGTCCCACTGCTGGCCAGAGAGCAGCCGTGCGTGGCATTGCTTACAGCAGGAGCAGCCCTGGACAGAGCTCACTACAGCAGTCATGAAAAGCATCTTTATTTCCCTTGCCCCTGCATCCAGTGGGGCTGCTTTTCCGTAATACCCGAGATCAGCCCCGTAATGTTGGAAAAACTCATCTTACCTCAAGTGTTTTTTAAACCTGTGTGCTTTCTAACACTGCGGCTGACTCTAAAATTTAAAGATTCCGTAAAGAAAGGCAAAAAAATATTGCTGCAGCACCTCATTAATGTTTGCAGGGTGCAAGGGAAATATGGGCAAATGTTACAAAGAATGATCCTGCTTGTCTGGTCACATCATGTCCAAACCAGAGCAGGAAGAGTCAGCTATTGCTGTGTGCGCTGGATTGTACATTAAGTGCCTCTCTGTACATCCATCTGGAGCTGGGCAGCACTGAGGCTCATGTCTCTGTTTTTTGGGGCTTCCCTGCTCTGCAGCAGCATTGCATTTGGCTTTCTTTGCAGCCACCTCCTAAATAATAACAACAGTAACAATAAGAATAAGAAAATACGAATAAAAAAATAAGAATAAAAATAAGAAAATAAGAATAAGAATAAGAATAAGAATAAGAATAAGAATAAGAATAAGAATAAGAACAAGAATAAGAATAGAATAAGAATAAGAATAAGAATAAGAATAAGAGTAAGAATAAGAATAGGAATAAGAAAAAGAATAAGAATCACAACCAGCCCATGAATCTGAGATGTGACCAGGCTGGGAACCCAGCACATCCTTAGCCACATTCCCGGGGGACAGGAAGGGGACCACTGGCTGTCACACTGAAAAGCGCAGGTGGGGAACACATCCTGACAAATGTGCTTACACTAATAGATTTCTTTTTTTCCATTTGCTTTTCCCGTGGTGACAGTCAGCTACTTACTGGGCAGAGCTGGAAGTAATATTCTGAATCGCTGAGGGAAATTTTCCCAGCTGATCAAACTCTTATGTGTTTTGCGCTGATCAAAGATTCTCTTCATGTCTTATGCATTTGAAAGCACAAAAGAATGAATGAAAAAAGAGCTATTCTTCTGAGCTGGTAGACAATGAAATGATGATTGGTGAGATTATGCCTTGACTTTACTGTCAGCACAATGTCAGTAAAGGCAACAGTATGGAGAAGGTGCATTTTGAGATATTAATACCACTAAAAGAAACAGAAAAGCCCCCAAAAAGAGGAAAACGTCTGGGTGTATTATTATTTTTATAGTTTAGTGGAAAATAAAATGAATTTTTCATATTCCTGAATCATATTATTTGCCCTGATTATTCATCCCTTCATATCATATCTGCTTATGTAGGCAGGAGTGGTAACTCAATGTTTTGCTCAGGTGGAAATCTGCTTTTTTATACATGTATATATTTTCATATGGATACATCTAGTGCATGGGATGGCAGGAACCTTCCACGGGTGCTGCTCCAAGCCAGGGACAGGTTTTGCACACCCTTTTCACAAATTCCCTGACCTGTGTAGAGGAACTAGAGGCTGCTTCTTTGTCTTCTAGCAACAGTGTTGGTTTAAATGGCAAAGCCTAAAACAGGCTTCCAGGGCTTTGGGTTGGTTGGGGTTTTAATGAATTGAAACCAAGCTAATTGTGTTTAGAAAAGAAGGGGTTTCTGAGCTGAGGAATCTGCAGTCTCAAGGCATTAAGTCTTTGTTCCCAGGTGGTGGCTTGGGGATGCGCTTCTCAGGACTGGGAGCCGGGTGTTCTGCTGTGTCTGTCACATGTACGTGCCCTTGGAAAGGCACTCAGATCCACTGCAGGAGCGTCTCTGGGATGGTTTTGCCTTGATCGTGGAGCCAGGAGAAAGAGCAAGGCTGGAAATTAGCAGGGGAGGAAGGCCAGCACGTGGGGACTGGGATGAGAGGGCTGCAGCCCTGGGACCACAAAAGGACATTTTGAAGATCACGTTAGAGCAACGTCTGTCAGGAATGGTTTCATTCTAGCTGATCTCACCCTGGGGCCAGGGAATGGGCTAGGTGACCTCCTGAGCCTCCTTTTGCTTTTACACTGGAAACAGAAAGAAAACCCACCTTAATACTCCGTTTCCCTGGGGATTTTCTGTCCTTCTTGCCCCCACTGTCCTTCTGTGCCAGGTCACAAGATACTTACATATACAAATGTATTTGAAAGCTTATTGTTATTCTCTGCATAAGAAGTTTATGATTTATATGAAGCTAACTGGTCCTTGAGCATGTGCTGTTGTCAAGCTCTCTCTGTCTGCTCAGGAGAAAAGCACTCCGGGGCTGGCACGCAGGAGCCTGATCTGGGTATTTATCCTTTTGGCAGTTCGCTAATTATTCCTATTGCTATCGCATCCCTGCGCGAATTTCTGTCTCTCTGCCACAGTAAATATTCTCTCATTTTTTCAAGCTGCAGAGCTGCTACTTAAACTGGAGAAGCCTGAATATCCTGCAGGGGCCCATATTGTCATTTGGTTGATAGCAGTGGAACGGGCCAAACATCCTTTCTGTACCACTCAAATTGCATGTCTTTGCATTCCTGCGTTGGCCACTCATTTTCTGGCCCATATTCTGCTCTTGTAAACAGCTCCTATCGTCCCTGGGAGTGCTCTTTGTAGCACAATGCTTTGATAAAGCCAAAGCCATCAGCTGCCAAGGCTCCATAAGGAGTCAGAAATAGGCTCCAGATATCTCTGCTACCGTATATGTAGCTGCATTAGCAGTATCATTTCTCTTCCTAAGGACTTACTAAGCCATTAAAATGTATTATAAAATTAAATGGCATTTTTTCCACCTGTTCTAACTGGCGCCAAGTGTATTGAAAACCCTCCCAGATGATACAGCTCTGCATGCACAATCTCCATACCCTCCTAAGGACTGCAGCTGCCTCAGAGACACCTTTTTTTTTTTTCCCCATGGGCTGCCTCCTTCACTTAGAATAATAAGCTTTAGATGATCTCAGGGCACTCTAGATCCCCCTGCTGCACAATCCAATTTGACATAAGTGTTGCATGGAGGGCAGGGAGGGAGAAAATCTTGCAAGCAGACACCGGACTTTCAGTCTGAGTTTTCCATTAGTACAAAGAAGAAGTTCATCAGTGAGGGCTTGGGAGATTTCATGCCTGTCTGTGTTGGAAGAAAGGTTCTCTGGAATTGATGGAGTGTCTGTGCTCCTGTGGTGTGCTGGATCAAGGGGCTGCCTGTGGAGCTTCCAAATGCAAAAAATCCCCAAGTCCATTCCAGGCCATAAAATAATTGCAACAGCAGCAAGCTGCTGAGTGGCCACCTTTTAGTCTTGCATTAAATATCCTTTTAGTCTCGTATTAGCTATATTTTATCATTAAGGTAACACTGTATATGAGCTGTTGAGCCTGCAGCTCGGCTTCAGGACAGGTATTTAAACACCTTAAGTGCTCCACAGGAAGAGAGGAAAGCTGCTTTCCAAAGGAGAAGAATAGCAACCTATAGCTGGGGGTAGACCCAGTTAATCTCTCGTTATCTGTTCCGATAGCCAAATGATGCTCTTATCAGTGTCAGTTGTGTCCCTGCCAATGCAATTACAAAGCCTCCCTGGTTTATATCTCTGAGTGAGTTTGCTGCTGCCCAATTCCCCTGGCTGGGTCAGGCAGGGGCTCTGTCTGCAAAATGGCCTGACCCAAGCAAAGCTGCTCCCTGCCGCAGCAAAGCTCGTTGTTGTGCTCCCTAATCATCCCTAATCCCAGCGGCTGATTCCCCTGATTATGTGTCAGAACATGAGGGTAACCTATTTAAAAGGAGCTGTTTTCCATTCGGCAGCCCATCCTCTCATTAGTGCAGGGCCGTGGGTCTGACACAGGAGGTGTCTCGGAGATGTCTCTGGACTGCAGCAGAGGAAGACAGCATGTGTCTGTCAGGATAACACTTAGCTCACGTTGGGCTCTTTGCCCTATTTTCTAGCTTTTTGGCTGCTGTACAGATAATAGAACCCCTCCAGAGCAGAGGAAGCCTGGCACTGAGCAGGATTCTTTCGAGTAATACATGGCCATGGTGGGTGTTAATCCTGGTAGTTTAGGCAGGTGTATGCTAGTGATCCTGGAAACTAAATACAGATTTCCATGGTAAAGGTTTAGTTTTTACAATATTGTTTTCTGAAATATCAGAGAGTCTGCAGAGTCTGCAGTCGCCCTGTGATGATTTGGTTCATGAAGAGCAAAGAGAGAAGTCCTGAGCAGTTATTAATGTTGAAGCTGGGGGATCAAGACTGGCCAGAAAAATGTTTACGAAAGCATTTAAGAGAAGCCTGAGACTTTGCAGTTATTTCTGCACACGAATCACTATGTTGATTTATCCAAATACTACTGAACACCAAACCAGGTCCCAGCCACAGCTAGAATAGAGCTGACTCACCAGATTTATTCATGACTGTTCATTTATCAGAGCAGCTTTATTTCTTCTGTTTGTAAGCAAGACTCACTTTTATAGCCACCAGATCAGATCACAGTTGCATCTTGCCTTGTGTCAACACAAACCTGTCCCTGTCCTGGTTAAAATCATTCTTTGCTTCCTATGTTTTTTCCGAGTTGTGCCATGGTGGGAAAATCTTCATGGGCTTTGATTTCCCCTCAGTTCCCATTTCTTCCCTACACATGTCACCGTGCTGATTTGTCTTTTCCTCATGCTGTAATTGGGCTGGTGCCACTGTGTAATTTTTAACTGTGTGCAGTATCAACAGACCTCCATCTGTCTCCCCTCCAGAGCTTCCCAGCCTGCCGTTATAAATATCTGCCAAATCCTTCTCCAAAGAGAGGATCACCAGATTCCAACTGTTTGCAAAATAAGAGCCGCTGCCAGAAATCCTCTCCCACCGTCTGCAACCTGTGCAGAACCTGTCCCTGCTCGGTGTGGGATGGCACTGCTGGCACTGAGGAGCTCAGGCTGGAGTACATTGTCCCTCAGCTGAGCTGCAGAGGGCTCAGCATATTTATCTTTGCTAAAATACCTCATGATGTGTGTCATTTTATTAGAAAATAACCTTCAATGACCATCAGTTGATAAAACCAAACTAACTTGTAGGTAGGGGTTTCTTTTTTCCCTTTTCAAATGCAATTCTGATTTAAAACATGCTGTATGGTGGATCAGTTCCAGTGTTGTTTTAGAAGATGCTTTACTTGACCTTGAAGGGTCCAGGAGTTCATTCTCCTTTCCCAACCTGTCACTTAGGGACTGAGAACCAGTTACCATGATCTAAAGCTGAAGTAACTGTTTGGACTTGCTGAGAGCAGTTTGATCTTCCACCTCTCCATATTTTAATATAAAAATAGATCATTAGAAGAATTAGCACCAAACAGACTTGATTAGATTGTGCGCAGTTAAAAAAAAAAAGGGCAATTTTTAACATGGATAAAATAAAATCATCAATGCAGTTGGATAGAGTACAATTTCTAGATTATGGTGTGGGTGCTCTTTAACATTGTTAAGGCATTCTCTCATCAGTCCATTAAGGGCACTGGTTCAGAGCTCTGTTAGGCTCACGTGGCTCTGTAAGCTCAGCTGTGTACCTTGGGCTCTGATCCATCCACACACGTGTTCGTGTTTGCTGGTGGTGTGGCAGCCTGCTCTGCTGGGGAATTCCCAAGGAACCTCTTCAGGTACTGCTGCAGACAGCAAATTAAAAATAAATGTCTGCTTGAATAAAAATCTGTCTAGTTATTGTCAGATCCAAGGAACCAGGCTTCTGTTCTATCCGTGGAACACTGGAGTAAGTCAGCACAAAGGATTTTTCAAGGTTATTTCAGAAGAAGGTTTCATGTTTGGATCTGCTACGTCTTAGTTCTGTAGAGCTCTGCAAAGGAACATATGGAATGTAAAGCATCTTGGAGGGTTGATAAATCCTCCTTCCAGTCTGCAATTCTGAAAAACACGGTATTTTCAAGAGGCAGAGGAGTGGGTGCCATGTGTTCCTCATGGGCATGAACTGTGTGGACAGTAGTTTTTGTAGAGGGAAGTACCTTAAGCCCCAAAGAAACTTGGGAGTTTGTTCCGTATGTGTCACCAGGTTAAAAAAATACTCATATTTCCATTGTCTAGATTGCACTGTGGATTTGGTGTCCATTTTTGAAGGTTTTAGGACAATGAATGTCACAATTTTCTTAGGAGGGTGCACTACCACTTAATAATACATTATGACAGCAGCAAAATATGTCCAAACAAGCCTGAGCCTGCAGCACAGCTGTACTTCCACCCAAATGTACTTCCACCCAGGGGTGGCAGGGAGCACAGGGGAGAGTGAAATCGGAGTGTCCCGGCAGGGATGTGTTCAGTGTGGAGCACGGGCTGGGCAGGGCTGGGATCCAGCCCTCAGTTAAGTCTGATTTTCTGGAGCAAGGTTTTCTTGGAAAGGAGCAGCCGTGATTTCTTCTAAAGTCTCCAGGAGATAAAAAGCAGATGGAATTGAGTAGCTAATTAGTAATATTTTGTGTGACTTATCAGCTGTGCTGATGCGCATAAAGTTTGCAGAATCTTGAGGTGAGGATTTGTTGAAGAAATAAAATCTTTTAAAATCTGGGGGGGAGGGGGAGTTGGATACAAATATGTAATTTTATGTCCAGCAGAAATAGGTTCATCTTTTTTCCTTTGAATTCATATTCAGAGCTCATTCCTTCATTTTTTAGGGGAATATGCACAATGAGGTTTCAGCTCTCCTAACTCTTGTCTTGACTGCTCAGTGCATTGTGTGATGTGCCAGAGGTCCTGCTCTCCCACAGTCCTTTTTTTGGGTGTGCTTCTTCATGTTTTGCATTTCTTATGGAGACAAAGCAAAATACTATTTTTTATTTTATTTTATGCCAGGCTCACTTTTAGCTTGTGTCCTTGTGAACCCTTCGTGGCCACAGCAGTGCCCTAGCAGGACTCCTGCCAAGTGCTGGCCATCTCCATGGCCACTGCTGTGCCAGCGGTCAGTGCTGGTTTGGCCAGAGCATCACTGGAGTGTTTAAGGCCACTCTGACCTTGAGTTCTATTGGACACAAGTCAAATACTTCGATGTTGTTCATCATTTAGGGCAAGATAGAGTACCTTGCCAAGACGTTAATATAAAAAGGAATGTCTGAGAAAAGATATGAGGCTTTCAAACCCTGCTGGGTGCACAGCAAAGTCTTCATACAGCCGAAAACCACAAGATTTTTCTGGTTTCTCCAGCAATGTGGAGAGCCCCAGGAGGGCTTGTGGGCAGACACCAGCTCTGGCAGTCACACTGGTGGGTGGACACAGCTTCGGGTCCCCCTTAATTAGGGCTTATTGCAAATTCTGTGGGGGTTTGAGCTCTGCACAACACCACCCCAAAGCTCCTCATGCACCAAGGTCCCCGTGCAGAACTGTATTTAATTGCCAGCACGCAGCACGAGTGACGCATGAGCTGTCAGCTGGGGCACCTGTGACAGCGGGGAATGAGAAAGAGCTTTGTTTTCCTCTTCTGGAGAGCTGTCCTCCCTGGCAGATGCTCTGCAGGCAGCTCTGCTGTGCTTATCTCCTGCTGAAAGCTTCAAAGCAGGGCGTGGTGCAGGTTGAGGTGGGACCCAGATGTGCCCTGGTCAGCTGCTTCAGTTGTGCTCCATCCAGAAGGGCTGGAAATTGCCTGAAGTGAGACAGATTTGCTCCTCTCTTACACAGAGCTTTGTATTTTCCATGGAGTGGGTATGGAAGCTTTAGCCTTCCTGTTTCCAGCCTTCCTATCAGAATGACAGTTTTTATTGGTTCTTAAACTGAAGAAACAACAAATTCTGCATCCTCCTCTCTCAAGCACAGTCTTGTTAATGTTCTTTGAAACATGACAAGTGTCGGGGCCGTCAAACTGCAATGATCCCGTTCCTTCTGAAACGAGAAAAACATGTCACTTTTGGCTCTAAGTAATACAAAGGGAGAGGCATATTCTAGATGGGAGCTGCATGGCTGCCAAAGATGAAAGAAAAATGTTATTACTTTTGGAAATTTCATAATTACAGTTAATGATAATTTAATGAAATGACATTGTCTTCACCGCTATCACTAATGAAATGTTTGAGAGTGATAAAACAGATCTTATTAAATAGAGTGAGAGTTTTGAGTGGAACAGCTTTGTGACAGCCGACTGCCTGCACAAGTCTTGAATTCCTATTTTTTGTTAGAGTAGTTTAAAAAAGAAGATAAAATGAAGGCTGCATGGCAAATAATGAACAAATGAGGTATTTAAAGGTCTTCCATTAAACAAACAATACTGAACTCCTGAACAGCATGCTGATGATTGAGCACTGCTCCTTGGAAATGCTAACCCTTCATTAAAACACTTCCCTTGTTTTCCTTTGCAGGCAAACCAGAGAACAAGAAACCCCGCCTGACTTTTTTTACTTCTCAGACTATGAGAGGCACAATGCAGAAATAGCAGCATTTCATCTGGACAGGCAAGTAGAATGGATTTGCATTGAAAGTAAAGGGGAAATATTGAGATAAGTTGCTGCACTTGGCCGTTCCTGTAACTGAATTACTTTTTAAAAGGGGAAAGTGGAACAAAGGTGGGCAAATGCCATGAATAAATGAAATGGCAGATGATGAAAGAGTAAGTTAATAATTAGGAAATGCCACTTACTCTGGAATGAGAAACCTGGCAATAAGTAATTCTCAAAAAGAAAGAGAAGTTATATGGAAGAGGAGCTGAGAAATTAATTTCCCCTGTGATCTTGAAGTACATATGGAGAGGACCCATCTCCCAGGGAATATGTGATGGGAGTCTGGCTCACCCCAATTAGCTCCAGGGCACGGAGATCCAAATGAGACGTGGGGAATGGTGTGAGTATTCAGAGAGCAGTAATTGAGATGGAAAAGGAGTTTTGGTTTCACAGCAAAAAGCTGGGCCTGTCCCACATCAGCACCATATTTAGACCACAAGTTAGTGGGAAGGAGAGGGCAGTGGTGGTCATCTCCTGCTCCTGCTGCTGAAAATGTCACCCCCCTAGAGTTAGTGCAGGGCTGGTGGATACCCCAACACTGGCAAGGGACTGCAGTGCTCCCTGCCTGCCCAGATTAGGGTGGGAATTAATAATTAGTGATTAACAGGATGTCTGGCAATAATGGCATTTCACTGAAGCGTCTCTCACACTGTGAAGGGACAAGAAATATCCTTTCAAAAGCTCAAAGCTTTGGGGCCACAAATTATTTGGGGTTTTGTGTAGTATTGCTGCCTTCTGGGATGATGGCAGGGGTATGGGAACGTGGCAGAGGGTGGCACAGGGTAGGTTTGCCAGGAAGATCAGATCCTTCAAGGATCTTCTCTCTGTTATTGTTGTTGACCTTGGTGTTGATCCCTTCTGCTTTATATTTTATATTCCCGTTTTAAGCAGATGGTGCTGTAGAAAAAAACATTAGTGGAGCTCCTAGGGGGGGTGTGTTAAATATCCACACTCTAAGCAAGGAAAAGCAGTTTCTACCCAATGCAGAAAATCTGAACAGCAGACAGTGGATATAAAAATCCTGCCTGTGGGGAGACTGTATGGGGTCTTTGCTCTTTTTACTGTATCTAATAGCAGTGCTTGGTAGGGAGGTTTTTATGATCTATGAGGGCGGGGGAGTTTGGGGTGGAGAGAGGCTCTTTTCCCAGCCTTCGCCCGTGGGAAAATTTCTGGTCTCAGGGAGATTGTTTAGGTTGGTATAAGGGTATTAAAACCGAGAGGAGCAGAAGGAAATAAATCAAACACATACTAAGACTGTCAGAAAAAGAATTACATGGTGTTTATGGAAGAAAGAGGCTGAAATCCCATTCCCCAAGTCACTTAAAAAACTGGTGAGCAAAATGCGTGTCATAACAATCATGAAGTAGCACAGAGTAAAAAAGTTAATTTCCACTGTCTCTGGTTTTTGGAATCATATGTGTCTTCATTTTTATCATGGAACAATGCCCTCCATAGTATGGAGTAAAATACAAGAAATGGCAAGTCAGAGCTCATCATATTCAGGACATATTTTGTAATATATTATATGAGGGATTATCCAGTTTAAAGTTGATGGGCTTTATACTCCTTAAAGACCACAGATAAATGTGCCTTCAGAGTGCAATGAAGCTTCCTAAAACCTGTAACTATCATTCCATTTTAATCCTTTCCATAAACTACGTCTCCTCTCCCTCCTGCAGGATCCTGGATTTCCGTCGCGTGCCCCCAGTCGCAGGTAGACTGGTTAACATGACGAGGGAAATTCGAGATGTTACTCGTGACAAGAAGCTCTGGAGAACATTTTTCATCTCACCAGGTAGTCTTGGAAATAAAACTCTGTTCTTTCTATCCCACTGAACACATGCTTAAGGAAATGATGTGTAGATTGCTTAATTGCTCAGATATTTCTAATAAAACTGTCTTCTAGACCTTTGAATAAAAATAAATGTGGAGACACAGCTTACAAAGAAGACTTTATTGTTTTGAGCTGAGTGCCTTTTCCCCTTGACAAATTATCCGCAGAGAGAGGCTTGTATGTTCGCCAAAGCAATGTATTCAACAAATGTTTTATGTAGAACAATTTCTAAAGCAATTTTGTCTGGTGCTCTCAGTTTACCCAAAACCTTATTACCCAGCCCATTAGTTATTTAGCCTTTTTTTTCCTACTGCAATATGATCTGTCACTTATGTTGGTCAGATGCATTGATTTCTGCTTTTGACTGGAGTTCCAAACCTAATTTCTCAGAGTCATTCAGGTTTTATTACAACAGGAGTTTGGGGAAAAAAATCAGGAGATAGATATGTAATATATCCTGCTTCCCCCACAAATTCTCTGCTGGGCAGAGAGCAGACCAGAAATGACCTGAATTGCTCCCAGTCCTCGCTCTTGCTTGGAGAGCTGACCCAGAAGCTGATCCCACTCACTCTTCCCTCTTTCACAGCATTTCGTGGACCCCATCGAGGATGGAGCTCCACAGGGTGGGAATTTTACAAGCACAGGATAAAACCCTGTCCTGCTCACCAGAATATACAACTGGAATAGGGAAAAATGGGCAAAGAGTGGGGAAAAATGGCAACATTTCTGTTTAGCATCTGGGATGCTGAGATGGAGAAATTAAGGCTCTGAGTTAAGGCACAAAAATAATGCTGAAGTTTGTTTTTACATATAAAATTCGTAAGTTATAGGTTCAATTTAAAGCACAGTGCCGTGTTCCAGTGGCTTAGCTCATATTGTTTCAGCTGTGTGCAAATGTGCCTTGCTGAGCTGAGGCTGTGACTTGTGTAAGAGGCAATCTGGAGCAGAAACCTCTGGAGATCTCTCCCGTGCTCTGTGTGCCATTGGCCAGAAGCTGTTTATCCCAGATCCCTAAAGTCAAGATCCAAAGACTTAATTACGGTTTCTCCCAATGTAACTGTAATTTATTGCTGGTAGCTAGAAACCAGAGCCCTATCGTTGCAGAGCTTTTGCTCTTAAAATGTTTATCACACTTTTCTGATCCCCAATAAAGTCATTATTACGGCTGTTATTTTTAGCTTCATATTTATGTTCGCCTCTGCAGGACACAGTTGAGCAGACAATTATTTATTCCGGGAACTTCACTTGTAAAATACATTACGTAATTGCAGAAGGTTTTGGTTTACCCCGTGTTATAAGCACTCCAATTTTACAGGCACAGTTTTGGTGACAGTACATGTTCACCAAACCTGGTGGGCAGACATTTCTGCATTTGCCTCAGTTGCTTTCTCTCCCTCTTTTTCTCTCTATATGTATTTTTTTTTTTGTCTTGATCTTTGTAGGCAGATGTGCACAAAAAATGGCAAAAAATCTTTTGACTGTGCACAATGTGCTTTGGCTCGCTTCAAACACAAGCCATTTTATTCTTATTTTGGCAAATAAGACATGGATTTGTTGGTTTGTTTGATTTTTAGTCTCCCCAGGTTACATTTCAAGACCTAGGGATGAACCAAAATGATTTCTGAGAATTACAAAACTGTTCTCAAGTACTGAGCAGCCAGGGCAGGGCAATACAGAATTAAGGCTGCCAGTTCAGATGAAGATCTTTATCTTGTCATTATGAAATTCCAGACATCCAAGGGATGATCAAGGCATAATCCTTTATTCAAATTTATTTAGAGGTCTCAGATAAATTCAATTAAAATATTTGATTAACTATGAATCAGGCTTTTCTGGAGAATAAAATACTCGAGCAATTAATTTTTCTTTCCATTTTACATTTCCTGAATCAATATACTTCAGTTAAATCACGTTGGTTACTTGTCAGAATTCTTCCCTACAAGTCCCCAGTTTAATTAGTCAGGTTCTCATTAACATATGCCCAACCTCGCTCTTGTATTTCATACTGACCTTAAAAGGCAGACATTAATTAATGCCTAATGAAAAAACAATAAAGATCCTAAATTAAGCTTTCAGAAACAACTTTCCCAAGGCCAGCAGGCAGCTCGAGCAGCAGATTGAGGGCAGAGAAGGAGGAGGGAGGTGCTGGGGTGAGACTCAGGGTCTGGGGAGTGAGGATGAAGAGGGAGCCTGGGGAAGGCTGAGGGGCTGAGATGAAGGGCAGTAGGTTTTGGGGGAGAGCTGCTTCCAGAGGTGAGGAATGGAGGTGTGACCTATTGGCACACACTCAAACTAGGCTGTGCACCAACATAAAGCCATCAGGGACCCCCTGGGACTCCCTTTTCACTGCATCTCCATCCCCTCCGTGACCATGAATGGTGACCCTTGGTGCCTGCTGCAGTGTGTGCCTCTCTGTGCACACACACAGCTCTTGAAATTAAACAGCACTAAATGGAATTGATTTTATAGGGAGATGTTCCCCTCGGGCTGGGAGCCCATGGTTTGCGCCCTCAGAGGGTGATTATTGATCATCAATCACAGAATCACACCATGAGTTGAGTTGGAAGGGATCCATCAGCACCAGCGAGTCCCACTCCTGGCCCTGCACAGGACACCCCAAGGATCCCACCAAGAGCATTGTCCAAGCATGTGTTACCTCTTAGACCAGTGTGAGGATGTGCTGGAAGAAACCTCACTGCATTTCCGCTCCTGGGCCATCTCTCTTGTCCCATCAAGCACGAAAATCAGGGCCAGGGAGCCACGGGCAGCCTTAGCTTCAGCTTTCCCTGCTTCCATGGAAAAGTGGCAATGGCTGCGAGCAGGCAGGGCAGTGGATGCATTAGGCTGCACTCAGAGAGAAAGCAGATTGCAGAAAAGTGCACTTCCAGGCAGTTTGGACTTAAACATGAGAAATGGAATTAGGTCAGTAATTATTTAAATTAATTTTATGTCCTTTGCAGCAGGGCAGACTACAGCAGCCCTGCTACTCTTACAAATGAATAGTAATTTGCTCGGAAAAAAGAGACATATTAATGATGTCAGCCTTCGTTTTGGAAGTAATTGAGGCAGCAGCTTAAAGAAATCAATGTTACACAGCTAGTAAGCACTATGTTTTTGTTCATATTAACCAATTCCAAGGGATTATGGATTTTTTTCCTTCTCAGCATACAATAGCAGTTCTGAATTACCTATTATTTTGAGCAGGTAAATGAAAGATCTTTTCATGCATTGCTGTAGTAAATATTCAGGATTCTTTCCAGTACTCCAATTGCACAGGCTTGGTAAATGTCCTCTATTAACAGTCATACAAAGCTGAATAAAAGAATTGCTCTGCCAAGCAATTTGCTTAAAGGTATCCCCCCTTGTTCCTTTTCTTCCCGAGAAGAATTATTGTTCAGCTATCAGGAGGATGCACAGGGAATGTGCAGATGAGTACACAGACACTCTGCTTCTTAATTGTTGTAATTAGTCGGGGTTTCGATCACCAGACCATGATTTTTGCCCGCATTTCATTACGAATCGCATCCATTCCTCCTCAGATAATGAAAATCAGACACTGCAACACAAAATTCTCTTGCCTGCCTGGTGCTTTGGGGAAACAGTTTTGGTTTGTAACGAAGAAGGATTTTGCATGTGGCAAATGCACAGCATTTGAGCATTCCAGATGTACAAACATCCCTCCCTGCCTGGTTTGCCAGCACTGCTGCTGCTGCCATTCCTGCCCACTCTGCAGGAGCACAAATTCCTGGCTGGTGCTTCTTTTGCAGGTGTACTTATGCAGAAACACCTTTTTCTGGTGAGAGGGACATATGGTTTGGGCCATTTTAATGAGAGGAGAAGGACCATGCTGCAGTAGGGAGTTCATCTCCTCTTTCCCTCTTATTTTTGCTGTGGAAAGCCAAACCCTGCTCTCAGCGTGGGATTGCCATGAAGCGCTGGGCTTGTGTCTCTAGCTGGAATTTCACCCTCAGCCTGCTGTGCAGAATGTGGGTCACCTACTTAGGTTTCAAAGAGCCTTGCTACAGCACCTTGAAGTCTTAAATGAGAACTCTGGTTTTCTATATTTGGTACCTCTTTTTTTTTTTTTTTTCCCCCGACATTTTTAAGAAACCTTAAAAATGAATGTTTCCCCAGATAATTCAGGCTGCTTCATTTTACTGCCGGTATGTAAGGACTAGGGCAGACATAATAAGATGTCCATTCTGTATCAATCAAGGCAGTTAATTTCTTCACTAGGGTAGACATAATAAGATGTCTATTCTGTATCAGTCAAGGCAGTTAATTTTTTCAGCATTAACTTGAGATACAGCATCCTTTCACCTCACTCTCCCCAGAAACTGGGCAGGAGCTGGGGGGAGTAGGTACCACAGGGAGAATAGCTGCCGGGAAAAAAAAAAACAACTTTGCCATTGAAAGTAACTTCTCACCAAGAAACATATTTATGTTTTTACTGCAAGCTCCATGGTCTGAATGACAGGACACATCCTGCTCAGGGGATTGGGTGCCTGGAGCAGGCTCCTGCAGGATCGTGGCAGGGATGAGTGGGATGGGTTTGCAGCAGCAAACAGCACCACGGCCACAGCCCCAGCTCTCCTCAAGATTTACCTGGGTACCAGTATGGGATTACTGTCGAGTGATTAGCCTCGGGTGCTTTCGTTGGCAGTACAGAGCAGGGTTTCATTGCTCCCGGAGTTAAATTCAGAAGCAAACTATTAAACAGAGTATTTATCTTCCCACTGAGCAAAATGCTGTGTTTAATACAACTCCTTCTTCTTGAAAGGTCAGATTTACATAGCGAGCAGCAGAGGCTGTGGTGGCATGGGGGGCGTTTGCTGGGCCTTTGCTCTTTACAAAACTCTTCTGGCAGGAGATAACCGAGTGCTGGCTTCCTGCTGCCAGGTGGAAGTCAGGGCATAGAAACCCTGGAAGACAACTTATCTCAGGCAGTCGAGATAAATCTGCATGGTTCCCTCCCTCCACAGGTGAGGGAGTGATGCTGAGACAGCTGAATTGAAGCCCGAGCCCCACTGCAGCTTCAAATCAGCGGAAACACAATTTTAAAGAGAGGATATTCTGCTTGGCAAAACACTTAAATTGCAAACTCAGAAGTACAGATACTTTGAGTGATCCTTTCCTTCCTTTTGTAATTTCTGTTCATTTTCTCTTCCCTGAAGTACTCTTCTTTTGCTTGAGTAATTGTCAACAAGCTTTTTGGCCACAGAGTAAATATTTCTGGACTTAGCCAGGGTATATTTAACTGCTTTGATCCAACCGTGTGAATATAAATATGCAATTTGGGTTAGTTGTTCCTGAGCATGGACGGATGGGTGGCCCCTGTGAGTCAGGCCCAGCAGAGTGATGCACAGGGGCTCTCTCTGGAGTAAAGCAGTCACCACTTCATGGACAAATCAGATGGCCATCAACAGAGAAGGCTGGGACATCCATGGGGAGCTGGGACAGATTGTTGAGTAGCAACAGATCAGCTTTATAATGTGGTTATTTGGTGCAATTGCGTGGTTAACAGCCAGTCCCAGATAAAGTACCTAATTAATCCAAAGCATCACAAGACCTTATTGCTGTTCCATGTTCCCCTGCTTCCCTTTCCTCATACACAGCTCCTTGCTCTGTTCCTCCCTCCCTCCTGCCATCCCCAGAGCTGTCCCCTGTCCCCCTGTGCCCATCTCCACTCTGCTGGCGCAGGTTAGGACTGAGGTGATGTGCAGGGCTGTGTGCTGCAGGGCATCCCTGCCACGCAAAGCCACCCCTTCCCTTCCCTTCCCTTCCCTTCCCTTCCCTTCCCTTCCCTTCCCTTCCCTTCCCTTCCCTTCCCTTCCCTTCCCTTCCCTTCCCTTCCCTTCCCTTCCCTTCCCTTCCCTTCCCTTCCCTTCCCTTCCCTTCCCTTCCCTTCCCTTCCCTTCCCTTCCCTTCCCTTCCCTTCCCTTCCCTTCCCTTCCCTTCCCTTCCCTTCCCTTCCCTTCCCTTCCCTTCCCTTCCCTTCCCTTCCCTTCCCTTCCCTTCCCTTCCCTTCCCTTCCCTTCCCTTCCCTTCCCTTCCCTTCCCTTCCCTTCCCTTCCCTTCCCTTCCCTTCCCTTCCCTTCCCTTCCCTTCCCTTCCCTTCCCTTCCCTTCCCTTCCCTTCCCTTCCCTTCCCTTCCCTTCCCTTCCCTTCCCTTCCCTTCCCTTCCCTTCCCTTCCCTTCCCTTCCCTTCCCTTCCCTTCCCTTCCCTTCCCTTCCCTTCCCTTCCCTTCCCTTCCCTTCCCTTCCCTTCCCTTCCCTTCCCTTCCCTTCCCTTCCCTTCCCTTCCCTTCCCTTCCCTTCCCTTCCCTTCCCTTCCCTTCCCTTCCCTTCCCTTCCCTTCCCTTCCCTTCCCTTCCCTTCCCTTCCCTTCCCTTCCCTTCCCTTCCCTTCCCTTCCCTTCCCTTCCCTTCCCTTCCCTTCCCTTCCCCCTTCCCCCTTCTCCCTTTTCCCCTTTCCCTTTTCCCTTCCCATGGCAGCCCAAAAATCACCTCCCGCTGCTCCCAGCCCTTCCTGCCTCATTGACACTGAGCCTGCCCACAAGGAGAGCAGCTCAGGAACAATTCCTGAATTTAGAGGCCTTGTGGGGAATTAGGAAGCAATGTGACTTCTCAGCTTCATGCGTTACCATTAGGACAGAGCACAGTCTTGCACTAATGGCATTTTATGTGCACAAAGCGATGTCTTCTGAGCAACTTAAGCAACTTCTGTCAGAGTTGTAGCACACTGACAAGAGCAGCAGTGCGTTCCCGTTCACAGTCTGGCGTTGGTGGCTCTGGGGATGAGCTGCTCTCTCTCACCCGCGGTGGATTCCCGTGGGCAGGGTGTTCCTGTAAAGCGGTGGGCGTTCCTGTTGCTACAGAAATATGTGGTGGCAGTTCTGGCGAGGTTTTAAGGTAACACACGGTCCAAAACCTGCTGCAGATTCTTTTTCTGTGGCTGTTGGAGTAACGTGAGGTGTGGAGGAAGGGATTTGTGTTTGGGATGTGTGCTGACAGCGTTACATCTGTGCTATTTCCACCTTCCACGCACACCCCCGCGGGACTCTTGATGGTAAATAATTCTCCTTACAAAAACTGCCAGTTCTTCTCATACCAGCAAGGAAATGAATGAAATGTTCTCTGTTCCTGAAGAAACGAGCCAAGATTTTGAGAAGTGACTTAATTTTGGGCACATGCCACTTGTTCAGCTGTGGGATTTGGGGTTCCAGCCTGGGGTAACAAATAGTTCTGAAGGAATATATCAGTCTGGGAAAACGAAAGGGGAAAGGACACGATTTTAAAAGAAAATGGGTTTGAGGAATATAAATAGACTGGAAATAGTCACAAAGAGCTTAGCACAGGGCGTGATCCCAGCCACTGAAATAAATGTCTTTCTAGTGGCTTCAGTGGAGGAAAACTATGTGTGGTAACAGGGGTTTGGATTTATTTCTGCTCCCACATACATCAATGCTTTTATGAATTCTCAATACTAATTTAAGGGTAGGTTTTAAAGCTCTTTTCCTTTCTTTGCCAGCCAACAACATCTGCTTCTATGGGGAATGCTCCTACTACTGCTCAACAGAGCACGCCCTGTGTGGAAAACCAGATCAGATCGAAGGCTCTCTGGCTGCTTTCCTGCCTGATTTGTCGCTAGCGAAAAGGAAAACCTGGAGGAACCCTTGGAGACGCTCCTACCACAAGCGCAAGAAAGCAGAGTGAGTAGTGGTGTGCAAAGCTGCGCAGGGTGGCAGGGAAAGCACCTCAGGAGAGCAGCTGGGCTTCTCCAGCTCCTGGAAGGGACAGGGCACTTCATGAGCAAGGAGCTCCAGCTTATGGTCCTGAAGCCAAAAGGATCTGCAGTGGCAAAATTCCCTCGTGGGACAGATCCTCCACTGCCACGGAGAGGATGCAATGGGACCTGTCCTGTCAGAGGGAGAAGGATTCACTGCTCTCAGCAGCCCCAAACAAGTCTCAGATGTTTTCACCCTATGACTGACGGTGCAGCTAATCTCCTAAATCCTGAAGCCACTGGCCAGATAGTTCTCAGTCTTGTGATTTTCTTCGTTTTTCATCAGTCACAGTCTTCCTTGCTTGCCTGCATTGCTGGAAGCAGCCTGAGGAATTTGCTGCCTCTACCTGACCCCGCCCTCAGTCAAACATGATAGAAGTAGATCTTTGCAAAATAACATTTTTTTGTCATTTCCAGTAAGCTTTGTATGTCACATAAAATATCAAAATATTGCCTTTTCCAGATGGGAAGTTGATCCAGATTATTGTGAAGAGGTTAAACAAACACCCCCGTATGACAGTGGGACCAGAATTCTGGATATAATGGATATGACAGTTTTTGATTTCCTAATGGGTATGTTTCATCTCTTTCAAAAATTAAATGCAACATTTAATTAGAATAAGAACCATTTCTTTCTGCACTGCTCTGCACAGCTCAGCAGTTTGCTAAAGCGTGGCTGAAGCTGCATTTACTGTATGTGCTGCTCTAGATGATTATGAGAAAATGCAGATTTACATGGTTATGTATTCCCATCAGTGCAGATTAAAGGAACAAAGATGTTGAGAAATCAGAGTGGTGATGAATGCAGGTCAGGCCAGTCTCCTTCACAGCAGTGAAGGGCTTCACAGTTTGCTTTAGTGAGTGCTTTCCCCCTGTAATAGATGGCTCCTGGATGCACAGCAAGGACTGCTCATTGCTGGGGCTTTGTTTTCCTCCTGCAGGAGTGTTCTCTGCTGCTTCTCTGTGAAATGTCAGGGTGCTGGGGCGGGAGAGGCATTGCTTTGTCACAAAGGGAGCTGTGGATTGTATCAGGAAGGGTTTTTTCTATGTAACCTGATAAAATAATTATTAACAACCAGGTAATAGTGGCCCATTCCTAGCCTAAATAACACATCATTCTCACATGAAACCTGTTCTGCTGCAGCTAATGCACCTCTAGGGTGCCAACCTGCATCCTTGATCTGTGGGCACATGGCAGCATGGCCACCCCTCCCGTGCCACCGCCCCCACTGGGATCTCTCAGTGCAGGCTGCAGCAGGAGAGGCCAAGCCCCAGCTCAGGAGCCATATGTGCCATCTATAAGTAGCTCAGGAGCCCTGCCATGGAGACAGAATTCATAGCTTGGCAGCAGTCCCTGCACATTGACCTTGAGAAGCAGATCCCACAGGGAGGGCTGTGCAGCTGGGCAGGTCAGCACATCCTGATCCACATCTCAGAGCCATGGTACTGCTCTGGCTTTCCAGGCAGTCAAAATTCTTATTGGAGGGAAACCAGGATGTGTGCTCGGGGTCCAGGAAAGTGAACGCAGAATTAACAAGGTGATCTGGATTAACACCCCTGCTCAAAGCAGGCATTTTCTCCTCCCTGGGCTAAGCCTTGCAGGTGTCACGTGCACCGTGTCTGCTTCGCATGCCCTACTGACCCCAGGCTGCAGCAGCAGGGTCACTGCCACCAGCGAAGGGAGCTCTGCTGGCTTAGGACTCTGCTCCCCAAACAGCTGAGATGCTGCTGTGCTTCAGAGAGGTTGCCTTGGTGCACCCCAGGAAGGGCTGGTGGAGGGAGGGAAGGCTGGCCCATCTCCTGATGGGCCCTTTAGAGCTGAAGTATAAAAGCTAGAGAGCTTGAAAAGCTGCCAGAGGCTGGACAACCCTTCCAGCATCACACACTTTGGGGTGTCCACGGCAGGAGCAAATGAGCTCAGTAGATTGGTTGCTCTCTCTGCTCTACCCAGCTGTTGTTTTTGGGAGCACTCGGATTTTGCATTGCCCTGAGCTGCAGGCTCAAGCCAGAGTGAGAATAGTCTTTTTTTTCCTCTTTGTTCCACAGGTAACATGGATCGACATCACTACGAAACCTTTGAGAAGTTTGGAAATGAAACTTTTATTATCCACTTAGATAATGGAAGAGGGTAAATATCTTTAATAACCTTCCTGGGGGAAAAAAATAAATAAAAACATCAGTCTTTAAAATAGCCTTTTTTACATTCTTGCTCTTATCTTTAAATAGGTTTGGAAAATATTCGCATGATGAACTTTCCATATTGGTGCCTTTAAACCAGTGCTGCAGGTATGTTTCCCCTCCGGAGTTGTTTCCTGCTTTATACAGTTCTTTCCACTAACAGGACTGAAAATGTGCGAGTGAATCTTTTATTGCACACCACCGAGGGGAGGGGATGGCGTGACCCTGCCCAAGGAGCCTGACCTGAGCTAGCCCTGAGCACTGGCAGTGCTACATAAAATGGGATCAGGACTCTGCTGGGATCAGGACCCTGCAGGAACGTGGCCATGAGGTGTGGGGAGAGAGGCTTTAAGACAAAACACACATCCCGTGGGAGTCAAGTGACAAAATCCCAGCTTGTTCAAGGGCTTCTCAACAGCACTCCCCGGTGCCCGTGGCCAGGGTTTTCAGAGGGGACAGGTGACATTTGGCGTCTCAGCTTTGCAGGGTGAGCCTGAGGAGCCTCTGCTGCTGTCACAATGTCCCTGCTCAGTGCCCCATGTGTGCTTGCCAGGATGGACATGACCCTGTGAACGCTGCACCAGCTCCAGGTGGTGCCGTGCCAGGAGAGGGACCTGAGAGCTGCCTGCACTGCCCCATGGTCTGTGCTCCAAAGCCTCTGCACCTCTAAGATCAGTGGCCAGGTGACAGTGCCAGCTGCTCGTAGGGACTGTCACAGTGCCTGGTTCTCCTCATTTCAGATCACAGAATAAAGCTCTTACACTATTATTGTAGTGCTGGCTGTAAGCCTTTTAGCTCTGTCAAGATCAACAGGGATGGAAATAACTGATTTGCATTTTTTTTCCTCCTTTTTCCCCTAGAATAAGGAAGTCTACCTATCTGCGATTACAGCTGTTAGCCAAGGAGGAATACAAACTCAGTCTCCTGATGAAAGAATCTTTGCTAAAAGATAAAATAGCTCCAATCCTCTACCAGCCTCACTTGGAGGCCATGGACAGGCGGCTGCGGATTGTCCTCAAGGCTGTCAGTGACTGCATAGAGAAGGATGGCTATGACAACGTGGTTGAAAATGACTTTAACACTGATGTTAACACTGTTACGACCGAGAGGTAGTGAAATGGCAAGACTACGTTTTTACCAGCCGAGTCAAGAAGATTCAAAGAGGAAAAAGAAAAAAAAAATAAAAATAAGTCTTGCAAAAGACTGTGTATGCCACTTTGTGAATTCAGTGAATTCAGAATTGAGATATAATTGTTCCCAAAGTAGGTAAAGTGTAGACTCTGCAAAGGATTAGTTCATTAAGAAAAATAAGTCTAATGTGATGCTTTTCATTAGTTCCTGAAGAGAGATTACGAAAAGATTCAGAAAATACTCAAACATTGACAGACAAGAGTCTGATAGCAAAACACCTCCTGTCCTTTTTGTATAGAAAGGAGGCCTTTACTTAATATTTTGTATTTATATATGGTATATCTATGAAACCCCAGAGCTACCTTCCAAATTTAACTAAGAGGGACAGCATAGTTTTGTGACTCACACTTTATTTGTGGTGACAGTCCACTTAGTATTTTGTGTTAACCCTTTAAGTGCTCTAATCCACTGTATCTTATTTAAATTGAATGCTTTTTGCCCCCCAGCTACTCAGCATTTAAAGGGTTAAGGCATAATGAACTTTTAAAGGCAAAAAAAAATAATAATTATAATAATAATGATAATAAATACAGGGGTTACCAGAAGGGAATTTCACTAATTGTGCTTTGACAGGAATACTTGAATGTTGGTTTTACAAAGTGATGTAAAATGACAAGTTGTACTATTTGTCCATAAGGAGGTGGCAGCTCTTATCTTTCTAGACTATCATAGCTGAGCTGCTACTTTTCAATTTTGCTTTTGATAGTTTTGTGTAAATATATACATATATGGGTAAAAAAGCTGCTTTCGGCAGCTCTAGGCTTACTTTTGCAGCATTTTTGTGGAATTGTTTGCAACGTGGTAAAAGTGCAATAAAGATATGCAAAATGTGTAGCCACCTTGTCTAAATGGATTCATTCATCTTGTTCAGAGCATGGCTCTGTGCTCCAGCCAAGTGTCCCCAAAGTGGCTGTTTCAATTGTCATCCCCTTTGGTGGCAGCGGAAAATGGAGCTGGAGCAGGGGATTGGTGATTAATACACACTGCGACTCTGATAAGGGCCGGGGTGTTGGGAAAGGCTAATCTTTCCTATGAAAGCATTGTTTTGACTGTCATTTCAGCCCTTTGCAGTCATAGCTGTAGGAACAAGCCTTAGAGCAGCACCTCTCAAAGATTATGCCTTGACACACCGCCCAGAGGATTTAGAAACACCAGTGCCTCCAACTTGGGCAAAAAGCCCTTGCGCACCCTTGTCAAAAAACGAGGCAACTCTCTTTGTTTCATAAAAAAACCCAAAACTCAAATTTATTAAGAACACAAAACCAGGAGGAATAAAATAATAAAAGAAATCTGGGTCCCAGTGATCAAAGACATGTAATACCAAAAAAAAAGGCAAAATGACCCAACACAAGGAGATCAACAGTGCTGGGGCTCGCTTGGGGTCAATTCCAAGCAAAAGAAAGGTTGGAAAGCGAGCCTAGTTCTGCCAGCACCAGGCTGTGCCTGGGCTAGGCCCGAGCAGAGAGTCCCAGAATTGACTCTGGAACTTCTGCAGGCACAGAGCAGGGTCCTGAGGCTGTAGGTAATTTTTAAGGTCCTGAGGCTATGTGCCATTTTTAGGGCCCTGAGGCCGTGCGCCATTTTTATACCCCCGGCCCTCTCAGCCCCGCCCCCTGTCCCACCCCCAGGCAGGAGCTGATTGGTTGGGTTCCTCTAAAGCCCAGCTCATTGGATGGAGTCCCGGGGTGATGTAAGCTCTTCTGACCAATGGCTCGCTGTCTCCGGGCAGAGGTGTCCCTCAGACTTTCAGGCGGGAAAAGTTTCTCATTAATGTTCAGGTTTCCATGGAGTCAAGTGTCAGGGGAGCTGATTTCAGCCTCTCGGCCATGGGTGAGGGGGTTTGTCTCTTTTCAAATACAGCCTGATCTGCAAAAAGAACTCAGATGATTTTATAGTTTTCTCTTTTATATGACCCCCGAATCTTCAAACTCAAGTTTTTAACTTACAAACTCCTTGTTTTGAACTTTGTTAACAACTTCAACTGGTTCAACTTGTGCTAGTTATTTAATTCCTTGTCACCTTCCGTGTGAAAGCCAAAATTCTCCCATTTCATGTATGACGACCTAGAAAATCTCAGGCTAAATTAGCTAGAAAGGTGGTGTTCTTCTCCAAATAGTTCTGAATCATGCTCAGCTGCTTTCATTTAAGATATGTGGAGACTTTCAGCCCAAAAGCAAACTATAAATTGACCACGTGGCTGGTTTTGACTTGTGAAAACATGGTGTGGTACAGCAGGAGCCCCTCAGCACTCCTCTGGGTGAGGGGAGAATTTATTATGACAATGTTTATCACAACTGTAATTCAAAGCTGCCATTTGTTTCATTTGATGTCTCTCTTCTCGGGGATTTGTAACCATATACTTTAAGAGCCAGGTAGAGTAAAATGTAGGCATTTCAGCATATTAAAATTATGAATGAGAGAAAAAGCCGCTGTATGGGCTCATTCACTTCCTAGGTTGATATATTATCACTGAAAAACACATGTCTTTTATATTTTATGGCCCATTTCAAATTCCCATGGCTCTCACATACATGGCGTACAAAGACAACAGAACATCTCAAATTGTACAAATGTGCATGAACTTGAAAAATTGTGTTATCCCATGGCTTTTTTTTCACTTTTGAAGACCCAAGTATGATGACAAGGATTCCTCTGCAACACAGCACTGGAACTGCAGTGCTCTCTCCCCATCAGACAAAAAAAACCCCACAAAAACAAACAAACAAACAAAAAAAAACCAAAAAACCCAAAAACGAAACATGAGATTATGAAAAGGTGAAATGGGTAATATTATCCTTGGTCTCTCTTCAATGCCTGGCTGTGGTTTTCCTGCAGGTGCAGCTTTTTCTCACTATGAAATTGTGCCAGGACAGCAGAGGAGCTATAAAATCACCTTCCTGGGGCAGCTCTGCTTTCTGCTCTGGGGTCAGCTCAGCGAACCCCAAAAAAAAGGTTTGCCTTTGGAAAGTGGCACTTGGCAGCCTCTTAGCTCAGAGGGGAGTGGATTCAGGGAAGGTCTTGGCTCTTTAGGGGCTGGGGGAGGTCAGGAGCTCCTGGCAGGGTGGCTCAAGCAGAAAGTCTCTGCAGAAGGCTGCCTGGTGCTGTCAGGGATATGAACTTACTGTTATGGATCTGATTCTGAATTTCTATAAGCAAAATTAATAGTGTTTTTATAGATAAATTTTTTTTAGTATGGAATAAATTGTATTTGTATAAAGAACTAAAGGCTGTTAATCCTTGTCACATTGTAAAGGTTCTGAGGGTCTCCAGTTCCCTTCTCCTGGGCTTTGATGCTTTCCCTTGTAAGCTCTGCGCTAGAGCTTTCTAGACTTATAAAAATTCTAATTTCCAATCTTAAATTAGGCATACAGAGAAGCAGAAGGGGAGGCTTTTCTTTGGCATGAGACATGCAAGGAGCTCGGAAGAAGGGAGACACTGACTCCCGTGCTGGAGAGGTTTCCCTGCCTCGGTGCCTCTGGTGAGAAATTAGGGTGAATTAACCCCACCTGGGAAACGCAAGCCTAAATCACTGCGAGATGAGTGAATTCACAGGAAATGGACAGCAAGGGCTGAGTTCAGAGCCCAGCCGTGGTCAGGGCAGCTGAGGACACGGCTGGTCTGGAGGATGCTGCAGGGCTCGAGGGGTGATAAATTAAACAGCCTGTGGAGCTGCTCCTCAGGATCTACCAGGAGGCTCTGGCGTGTTTGCATTCCTGCTGCCAGGCAGCTGGAGCTTTGACTCATGTTCATTTTCAAGTTTTTTGGGAAGGGAAAAGAATTATTGTCTTGTTCCGCTATTTCTTTTTGATGTGGGCAGGGGTGAGTGGGCACAAGAGATGGAAAATGAGACAGGGAGTGAACTTGTGGCTCTGCCTCTCACTTCCTGGGGTAACACAGCCCTGAGGAAGGCTCTGCACAGCCCAGGCAGGGGCAAACCCTCACTTTTGGGGTGCATCTGCATTGCCCCGAGACAGAGCTGGTCTGAATTCCTTCTGAAGACCTCGTGGGTTTGTCTTTAGGCAAAGGATATTGCCCTGTGAGCCCCTGGCTCTGGAAGGGCCATTGTGTGTCTGGTCAGCCATCCAGGAACCGAGGAGGATTAGTATGACATGGTGTAGCATCTCTGCAGGAGCCCCACATACTTACCAAGCTAAAAGATTCTCTCTAGGAAGATAAATAAATGTCAGAATTCAGTTGGTTTGTCTCTGGATCTCAAAAGTGGGTGTAGCAGCAGGACCCAGACAATTAAGACGCCGAGAAATCTGCGGTAGTCTGTCAGGGGCATAATGCGTTCAGCACAATAAATACAGCGTGCACAATAAATAACAGATAAAAATAGATAATATATTTCTAAAAGCACCTAATTACAACTGTATCTGACAGCGTAGAATAGCTTACCATATTCTCCTGAGTAATGCAGAGGAGAGCCTCATTTTTTTTGGTGGTTTTTCTGTTATTTAAGCATCAAAGGAAAAGTAAAGGCAGAAAGCTTAGACTGTTTGAAGCAGGTATCACTGCTGTGATCAGCAGTGCTGTACACACAGAATGGAAGCCTGCAGCAGATTGCAGTGTAAGCCGCAGCAAGATGTGCTGTGTAGGAGGAGGCAAGCTGCGATTTCAGCCTGAGAGCTGCCCTTGGGCGCTGAACTGAAAATGAACTTGTCTCACGTGGGTGTTCCAGGGAGGAGCATCCAAAGGTGCTCTGATTCCATCCTTGGGCCTGGATGTGGTGTAGGCACAAGTGGGGGTGTCCTGCTGCCTTCCACTGCAGCAGTAGCATTGTCCCCTTTGTCCCCTTGGCACATCCAGGCTCCACCCAATGACTGTGACCACAGCCTGAAAGGGCTGAGTCTCCAGCTCAGAGCTGGACATGCACCAGGGCATTGATAATTTGCAGCCTTCATAAAATGGAGAAAACTTTCCTTCTGGTACTGAATGTTTAATCACAAATTTGATTTTCCTAAAATTATTCCTGCTATCCGTTGTTTCTGTGGAGTTTCTTGCCAGTGGTTGTTTGCAAAAGTATTTGGGGCTCAATATGCAGAAACAAGTGTGCAAAAGGAAAATTCTCTTGAAACTAAATTGAGTGTTTGGAGGAAATTTTAAGTGTTGTAGGATAAGTTTTCACATGGAATTTCAAGTTATTACCAGTTGGAAGCTGCTGGATTTCTTGAGAATAATATTTTTATGCTGAAAGACATTCATAGGTAGCCTCAAGCCATAACTCTGTCTGACCAGATCAAACTCAATTATCTGCTTCCTTCTACATTTGCATCAGTAAAGTACCATTTCAATGCTTTTGGGGGCTGTCTAGAAAAAAATTAAAAGCAATTCAATTTGGTGGATCAAAAGACCTGAGAATTGAGGTCAGACCAGTTCTGGCCATGGTTAGAAATGAAGCATAAGGAAAAAGGAGGCTGTTGATTTGGCAGTACCAATTCCTCTTCCTCCAACACAAGGGCAGAACAAAGATTTGTGTCTAGAAAAGAGCTGCTGCTCCACCTTTTTAGACATACTAAACACTTTCCAAGGTTTTCCATTTATGCAATGCTGATGTAATTACAGTGGCCAGCTAAGGGGGTTTTGAGCAGGATGAGGGCGATGCTCACATTTGTCTCCAATCTGCTCTATGAGGATTTCTGTGCTGGGAGATCAGCTCCTCTCTTTCAAATGACCTCAGTCACAATCAGCCCCGTCCCCTGCCCCAAATAACTCACGTTATGCCTCGAATCTTGCTCAGGTGTGGGCCCAAACCCAGCAGCTTGCAGATGGAATTGGCAGCTGGAGCCAAAGCAGAACATCTCAGAATTGGAGATGTCAGATCAGAGCACTCTCCACTCCTATGAACGTGGGAATCTGGGTCACGTTGTGCCTTGGCCACAGCAATGAATAGCATTAGGGTCTCATCACAAATTCCTCTGACGCTTCTTCTGGAAAGCTCTGACTGACAGGCACACACACAAAACCACCTACGACATGTGCTAGCTGACCTCGACATAACTTTAAAATCCATCCCGGGGTGGCTTAAGACAGACAATTTGAAGCCTCAGCCCCCCAGGCACCGGGGCTGTGCTGACACCAGCTGTGTGTCACTGCAGAGGTGGTACTGGAACACGGTGATCTCTGCGCACCCACTGCGCTCGCTGGAGCACCTGTAGCGCCGTGGGGCTGGCCGTAAATCAGGGCAGGACTGCATCTCCTGAATCCTCATGCACACAGAAATGAGAAATGAGAGCTAAAGCTGTCAGCAAAATGTAAGCAATGCAGCTGAGGAAGCCCAGGTTGGGGTAAAGCAACAGCCCAAAAATGATAGAGGCAAGTTGATGATCAAATCCATTCTTATAAATGCCAATGCCTGAGCCAGGAGCAGCATTTATTGCTCTGAGCACAGGCTGAGCTTTGGAGATGGAGGACAAATCTGATTTGTGAACTAAGCAAATCAGGCTATCCAAAATTGCCAACAGCTTTCCTCGTAGCTTTTCCTGGTAGTCCTTCACCGTAACAATTTATGCAGCCTTGAAGAGTAGCACCAGGAATCTTTGCCACAAGCAGAGATTATAAATAGCAATGATAAAAGACATTTCTGGTTTGTCCATTGAGTGAAATTTGCATTGTTCTGACCAAGTCAGAGCCCTTTCTGCTGATTTTTAAGCAACTCCTTCCGAATCAGTGAAGTCAGTGAGAGTTTTACAGATGTAGAATTTAGGTGCATTATCTTACACTGTCCCATTTAACAGATGAATAGTCTCTCTGATGTTCCCTTGGCTTTCTTAGTTATAAGCTTTAATAATTTATTATTATTGTTTATCTTTTCTCCATATTTCTAGATGCTTGCATCACTGATTTGCACTGGATTTCCATTTTTAATGGTTGTGGTTTTTGCCTGAATAAACACCAGCATTCATTATTTATAACTTGAGGCATCTATAGCCAACTCTTTGCATTGTAATTAGAGCTTCTTTCAAATACTTGCAGTGAACTTTAGGCTCTTCCGTTTGCAGCAAGTTTCCTTCCATTGGTTGTGCCTACAGAGCCCTCACTTTGTGATATGCCTTGGTAGTCTGAAATAGGAGCTTGTGTGATAATCCCTGCAAGAGTTCCAGGCCAGGTTGGATGGGATTTTAGGAACCTGGGCTAGGGGAAGGTGGTCTAGGGAGGTCGGAACAAGATTATCTTAGACTTTCCTTCCAACCCAAATGATTCTGGGATTCTGTAGTTCCTGTGAAATCACTTATTCCTCCTTAAATTCATCAGGAGGGACTGTAAATGTTGGCACAAGCACCACCTTGTCTGGTGTAAGAAAAAACCCCAATCTCACCGATTCAGTGCCCACAGATGCTCCTGACTCCAGCTGTCACCTTGGCACTTGTGCTGAACCCAGAGTTTTGAGCTCCAGCCTTGCTCAAACACCACAGTGCTCCTGTGGGGTGTCCCCCCCAATTCCTTGCTGCCCTGAGGCTCTAACAGCTGTTTAGAGCAGGGCACGCACGAGGAGCCTGCTGGGAGTCTCCACATTTGATGCAAGACACGAAAGGAACCTCTTCTTTCTGGAGAAGCTCAGATAGGGTCAGAAAATGTGTGTCGTAGCTCGTGTTTCAGTGATAGGCATTGGAACAGAGTGTCCAGGGCAGTGCTTGGGTCATCACCTCTGCAGGCATTTAATGACATGGCTCTGAGGGACACGATTCAGTGGTGGACTTGGCGGTGTTGGGTTAATGGTTGGCCTCGATGATCTGAGGTATTTTCCAAACTAAACATTCCTATGGTTCTGTAGCTCCAGTGGAAAAATTGTTTTGGTAGCGTTCAGGATGTGTGGTCCCCACAGTGCATTTTTCCACCTCTAAAGACGCAATGGCAGAGCCATTCCATGAAGCCTGAAATTAGGAATATTTTCCTGTTACAGGATCCAGTCTAGTGAAGTTAATGGAAACCTTCCCAGCTGCTTCAATCTCCTTTGGATCCCACCTAGAGCAGCTGCAGAGATACAGAGCTTCTCACCTGAGCTTCTGAGAAACACCCTGGAAATGTGATGTTAAATGGGAGGTTAAAATGTAAAAATTAAAAGACTTGTGCAAGAGTTTTATTTGGCCTGCTGGTGGTGCATGTGGCTCCTGATTAAAGAGTAACCCCTTTGCTGTTTACCTGGGGCTCAGTTTCACAGCAGGTGAAAACATAGGAGGGAGAGTAAGAAGTCAGAACTAAAATGTATGGACTGCAGCATCCTGTGCAGTCTCCAGACCAGCTGGCAGGCTGCTGCACATTTCTGAGAGCCTCTCACACATCCTTACCCTTATGAGAGCATCCTACCTCAAGCCTGTGATGGCTGATTAGCATTTTCAGAGGTTCAGACACTTTTTCACTTGGTCTCCACTGTCTCCACCCCAGACTGAAAGATTCCAACGTTGAGTTCTGTCAATTTGCAGGGATGTTTCCCATCGAGCAGCATCCCACAGCAGCCTGGGAGCAGGTTACTGTCTCCTCTGTTGCTCGAAATGCATTTTCAGAGGTTCAGACACCTTTTTACTCGGTCTCCACTCTTTGCACCCCAGACTGAATGATTCCAACGTTGAATGCTGGCAATTTGGAGGGATGTTTCCTGTCAAACAGCAGCCTGGGAGGAGGTTACTGTCCCCTCTGTTGCTAGAAATGACAGAGAACTGACTGGTTAGACACTGCCTAAGCCAGACAATAAGCTTCTTATTCATTCATCAGCCTTCAAACCTCTGCAGGCATTCAGCTGAACCAGCACAACATGGAGCTGGAGGTTGTCTGTGCTCCTTTACCATCTGAGGGCCACTGCTCAGTTTTCCACCTTCAGTGCAAAGCTGGACACCAGGAACAGCGATCTCCCACTGCCACGCTGCCCAGGGAAATTCAGAACCCAAATAACTTTTAAAAGTTATGCAAAACAAGGCACCACGTTTAAATAAGACCACTAGTTAAATAAAGTGGGCAATGCACCGATATCAGTGAGTTTTAAGGAGCAGCTCCTGCACACTTGGCACGCCCTGCTCCCCTCCTGCCAGGCGCACGTGGGTGTCCAGCTCTGGCTGGAAGTGAAGTCATCAGAAGGACTACAGCAATTATTCTGGCTATGAATCACATCTTCTTACCAACGTCACTTGGAGGAAAATATCATCTCCATCATCCTGTTAGCAAGGCTGGTGGTGCAAACATGTCAAAACTCAAGAGATTGGTGATATTTTTTCTGGAATCCTGTTCATCATGGCATTTGGAGGTGTTGGTGCACATCCTGCAGCTGTGGAGCAGGTCTGTGGGAGTTCCGTGGGTCACTTACCACGGACCCAAGCCCTGCTGCAGGAATACCCTGCAGGTGCTCTCCTGGTGGGTTTCCATCATCTGAATTACTCTGGGAAATAACATATTTTTAGAACTATCCTCCCAGCCATTAAAGGGGGAAATAAAAGCTCATTATTTGGTTCACTTGAGCAAGAAAAGTTGCTTTCCTTCGAGGGAAGGATCATGCCTGAGCTCTGCACACATCCTGGAGTCAAGGCTGGTGGAGGTTGCCCACGTCTATGGCTGTGCTTTGGACTTTTCTTGGGCTGTGAAACCATGACATGGCAAAACATTTGGAATTGCAGCTCATGGCCCCTTCCCTTCCTGCAGCAAAGATCTGGGGGGGACTGGATAAGCTCTCTCCCCTGCATTTCTCAAAGCATCTGTCCAAAAGTGCTTTTCTCTCTTCCTTTCTTTCTTTCAGGGAATGTACTGTGGGGAGCTGCGTTTTCTTCTTTCTCTGCAACATGTTCTAATTTATAGGATGAGATTTGTGATAATTGAGTTCAGAGCTGAATGCTGAGCCTTCTCCATATCCCCTGGGGTTTTCCTGGGAACAAGATGGATTGCCCAGTATGCTTCACGCAAAAAAAATAATGAATGAATGAATAAATAAATACATGAATAACAGCATGCCTCATTTTGCCTATATCTTAGCGAGAGGGAAAGCTAATTCTTTAAGTATCAGGAATGTGCTCATTATGCAAAAATGGCAGAGCAGATGCACATATTCAAAATAAGTATATTAAAAATCCCATTTTAGCTCCTGGAGGACAAGTGCAAGATGCAAAATTGGGTGCAATTATATTTCTCTTCCCACCTATGGCGTGCTCTCATTTGAATATGTATTTGTTTGAGCTGGTTGCATCTAGAAGCATGGAGTTTCCTGTGATTGAAAAAGCAAATTATGATGACTAACAGCTTGTGATTCTTTACATCAGAGGCTGGCTCCGAGGTTGTCTGAAGTCCCTACAAAGGCTCTGTGTGAGTGCAGCCAGGGCTAGGCGTGTGTTAATAGCCACACAAAAGAGCAGAGGACACAATCCCAGTGGGGCTGCTCGTCACAACCATCATTTAATCAAAATAAAATGATGAGCTGATAATTGGATGTCCTTGCGCTGGCTGCCCAAAGCCAGAGCCCGGGGTAGGGTCCCTTTCATGCACACAAATAAATCAGACAAGGAGTCTGCTGTGGGCAAAGAGATTAATCTTTGGCATGAGCAGAACAACGGTGGAATAAGTGTTGCTCATGAGGCCATCGCTCTGTGTCTGACTGCAGAAATATGCTCAGTGCTTGAAAATGAAAGGAAAGAAGCTGCTCTTTCCCACCTCTACAGCAGCATTAAAAATTGTTGAAGTTCTGCATGTCCAGATTTATGGAAAGGCTCTGATGGGGAAAACCTGACTGGGTCGAAGGCTTTAATAAAGTACATGCTTCAACTTCAGCGACACGAAATAGAGGTGGAGATGTGAGACCAAACCCAAACAATGACAGGGACATGGAGAAGAGACCTGGAGAATGCACCCAGACAGGCAAGGAAGATGGACAAATTCTTCCATGGAAATTTAGACACAGGAGTTATCCTATAATTTGGGTTTTTTTAAAAAAAAAGTACCCAAAAAGTAAAAGTAGGATTTTTTTCTCCCTAAATCCCAATCCCTACACTATCTGGAAAAGCCTAACCATTTTTTTTTTTTTAAAGTTAAACAACATAGTCATGAAAAACAGGGCTCCAAAGACCAAAAGTCAAATGAACCGTAAGGAAAAGAACTTTTGTTTCACAGGAGAAAAATTAATGAGAACAAGAAGATGTTAAAAATGCTCATTAACACAGCTGCTTCCCAAAACGTGGCCTTACAATATTTTAACTGAAAATTGTATGCATTCCTGCTCAGCTGTGGCTCCGCGGCAGTGCTGCTGCCCCGCTGGGGTGTTTGGGGTCCCTGTGGTGCCACCCTCCTGTGTGACACCCGACCTCCCACCCAGCCCTGCACCGCGCTGAGCAAAGTGTGGATTTTCTCTGGGGGTTATCCATTTCCCGTTTAACTGCTCCCAGTTCCCCGATCCCACTGGAGCAGCCCTGCCATGGATCAACACCACCACCAGCCTGGCTCCCACAGCTCAGCGCAGCCTCCAGAGCTCTGTCTCCTGCACAGATCAGCTCTGCCCTTGCAGATAGAATTTTGTCGGAGGAATGGAGCTGCTGCCTGCCCCATCAAGGCGCTGTGCAACACTCATCTCTGAAAATCTGCTTTTCAAGCTTTGGAGAGCCAGGATTAATTGCAGTTTGGCATTGCACGCTCCCACTTGACTCCATTTTTTCAGTCACAAATTATGTGTAATCTGAAGCCAGCGATTTTTTTCTCCTATTTCTTTTGCTGTACCAACAATAATTCTCTTACCTTTTCTCTCTCTCTCTCTCTCTCAAGCAAACAAGTTAATAACTACATTTGCTGTTAATTATCCCTAAAATAAATGCAGCTCCATAATTTGAGAGTTGGGATGCCTTTAATTCAATAAGAAGTGCAAAGTTAAAAGAAAAAAGCAGACCAAACAAAATGTAGCATTGCCAATAGTACAAAATTCAGCATCTGTGTCTCTAATTTTATATCTGAAATGAGTGTTGAAACCAGGGTGATGGGTACCAGTGAGACACTACTGTGAGAATGCTGGATGGTTATATGAAAAGAAGAATCTCTGTTGGATTATTCTGAGGTTATCGTAAATAGATCCAGAAATAACAGAAGACAAAATTAGCTGCAATTGTTAACAGAGAAACCTGTGTGGAATAGGAAGGGGAAAAAAAAAAAAAAAGAGCTGTGCTTCTGGGACTATTTTTATTTCTGTAAAGAAGACTTTTACAAGACCTTTCATCCTCTTCTTCATACAAGAGGAAGGCTGTCTGCTTTCCAAGGTTTAATGAGCAGCAGTTTTGAATACTGCTGTGGACTTAGAGACCTTTTAATGAATATGGTGCCAGTGGAAAGCCGCCGCCGTCCAAACTGAAAGGAAATACAGCTTAAATAACAGAAAATCTAATGTTCACAACTGTGCCTGGGAAATAAAAAAGCCAAGCCCTGTCACAGGACTGTGAGGCTGACACAGAGTGCAGCTTCAAGGTATTTAACTGGGTCCAGTTCTGCCCCATAAGGTGCCTGATGGTTTGGGCCAGGTCCTGTGTTTGGCTCCTGCTGGGGCTGCAGGGCCAAGTCCTGCTCTGCCTTGGGCAGAAATCCAGAGGGGATTTGTCAGAGGGGAGAGATCAGCCTGCTGCCCTTCACAGAGGGTGAAAGGAGGAGAAAAGAGTGCAGCTGAAATCAGTTTTCTAAAAGAAAATAAACCAAGATACTTTTCTTTTTTT
>VZRL01004409.1:1547070-1629023 GCA_013397895.1 Origma solitaria
CCAAAAAAAAAAGAAAAAAAAAGGCCATAAACAAAAAAAAAAAAAAAAAAAAAAAAAGGGAGATGAATTCTGCATGCTCCAAATTTAGAGGTTTTTGGGATCCAAGATTTTTTCTGAGTTCTATTTCAAAATGCGAATGAGAGTTCATGATTCAGATAGCCCTTTGACAATCTTCTCATCCTGGTGCCTCATTTTTACTTCTTAGACAAAACGAACAAAAAGCTGTGTTTCCTCCCAAGCTCAGTTAGTGCAGAACAGCTCAAAGTGCATTGCATGACCCATAAAACTCCCATGCTCTGATTTTCTCACCTACCAGGGCACAGTGATGCACTGCCAGCAGATTTCTCTGCGGCACATGCCAGAATAGGACTCTCTGCTTATTTTAAGTGAAAATTCACCTAATTCACCTAATTTAAGTGAAAATTCAGCTTCTTTGCCTCCTGCTTCCTAGAAACCCTTTTCCCACCCCAGTGCCCTTTGGCAGCACCAATGCGTCTGAGCAATTTTCAGGACTGTTTTTTTCAAGTTTGCAGAACTTCTGCTACAGATCACTGCTGATCATTGCAGCATGGGCAGTGCTGTTTGGGTGGAATAAAATTAGAGACGTGAAGCAAAATAACGAGGACTGTCTAGTGCCATTGACTCCTTTCAATGGGTGCTGAGTGCTGGGCAGTGGCAATCCACAATTTGGAGGAGCATCACCTTCCTTGTTAGTGTCTGAGCCTTTAAAATCCCTTTTTATGATTTTGGATATCTTTTTTTTTTTTCCCCAAATTGGCTGGAATTGACGAATAAAAAATGAACAAAACAAGACAAAAGAAAAAAACCCTAAAACCAAAACAAAAGAAAAAATAACAACAACAAAAGACACCAAAACAAAACAAAAAAAGAACCACCAAAAAAAAAAAACCAACCAACCAAACAACAACAAACCCCTTCCCCCCAAAAAAAAACAAACAAACAAACAGAAAAAGGACTGTTTGTCAGGACTCCCAAGCAACTTTAAAAAAATGATGGTTGAAATAATCCCTGTGTCTCACCTTCACTCTCTGATCACAATACTAAGGACTAGCCTGCCAATGGTAACCCTGAAGGTCCTCCTTCAGGCCATCATTAACAGCAGGATCTGCAATTAAATGTAGATACATTCCTTGTTGTTTCCTGGGTCATGTCACTGCCTTTGTCACCACCCACATGGTGCCAATGGATTCCAGTCCTTTGTGGCTCCATTTTCCACCTTTGGGCACCTTTGGAGCTGTGGCTGCACACTCTGCTCTGTTTCTTGTGAAGCTTCACACTGCAAAATCCCTCCTGAAATACCAATTTCAGCCCAGAGCTGGGCTGCAGTGCTAAGGAGAGCTGGGTTTTATTCACTTTGGGGGCTCCTCACCACTGCAGGAGCAGGTAAGCACAGATGTTGGATTTAGGAATATCTTTCCCATGGTAAAAGTGCTGATTTGGCTACTCTGTGATTGCCCAGATCTTGTTTTTCAGCTTTTTTCCTATTTTTCATACACAGCCAAATACAGAGTCCCCGAATCCTTGAAGTTTCATAAATTGCTGTTTGCCTGGAAATTCACACCAGTGGTTAAACACTTACAAATCATCCTCTATTATTTCCCTAAAAGCGTTCTATCCGGAGCTCAAGAAATAGGACCATAATTTCTAAATCCTTAAGTCCTGAGAATTATTCATAGGAATCGAGGAACAACTTGGGAAATAAGGATGATACTAAAGGAAAATAAACTGCCCTCACAAATACTCATTAACAGAGAGATGTGCTTGTGAATAACCACTCCTTTGCTCGCACACATCCAAACAAGCTGCTGCAGAAATAGGTTAGTGAGAAAAAAACCAGGATTTTATTCTCAAATTAGGACATCTACTCTTAATCAAGACTTGTGGTTTACTGAGAACTTACCTATATATTCCTAAAAGCACCATACAACAGATTAATGGGAAGAGGCTGAGCTTCCATTAAAATATTTGGCTTCTTGAAGGTCCCATTTTGTTCAATTCAGCTGCCTGAAAATGAGAAACTTTTGGTGCTACAAGTTGGCTTCAGACACTTTTAAATCCCAAAGACATTTCAAACTGAAGAGCTGATGAAGAAAAATAATCTAAAGTCAAAGCTTAATGAGAAGAAGCAGAAACAAAGCCGGTTTATATTTATATGGAGAATTTTTATTACACTTAACCAGCTCAAACACAAACCACAGCTTCACAAATAGACACAGAGCAAAGCTCCCGACTTTGCTAAAAACAGCAGCACTGAGGATGAGCATTACACCCCAAATATTTTCACCTGGAACTACTAATGGTGAGGATGCATTTGAAATCAAATCTTATTTCTCTTTAGCCTGCGCTGTGTGCATCTGAAAGCCTCTCACAGGATGAAAAGGGTGGGAAAAGCAAGAAGGGAGCTTGCACCTCTTTAAGGAGCTATCAGCAGTAATCTCAGAATAAAATGTTAGCTCTGGTGCTCTGCTGCGAGTGGTTTTCATATAATGGAAAGCCAAATACTTGAAGGATGAAAAATGATCAACTGTGAATGATTATTCTAATTCAGAGGAAGAGAAGGCAGCTCATGTCTGGCCTTGAGGAAAATGTAATCACATGTCCCTGACACATTAACCACCAAGTGTTTATCCTGGGAGGAAGTTGAGTACTTTAACTGGTATTATCAAAAAATGAACTTTTTTTTTTTTTTTTCCAGAATGAAGAAAACCGTTGATAATTGAGCTTACTTACAGGGAGAAATGCATCAAATCAGAATTATGAGTGAAGAGGGGTGAGTTATGCAAAAAAAAAGAAGAAATCATATTTGTAATGGTGAAATATTATTATCACTAGGTAATCAAGAGTTGGGAAACAAAGCGTGAGCCTATGATAAAGATGGATATTGTGGACAACTGGACTATACTAGGAGGTCTGTGCAGCCACAGATTGCACCTCTATTGAGAAATTAGGATTATGCCTGAAGAGAAACAGATTGAGAACCTGGGGAGAGGCAATCCTGCAGCTCAGTTCTGGAAGGTGGTGCTCCTGCCTGCCATCCCCTTCCTCCAAACAAACACCAGCACTTGCTTTGGGGCCAATTTCCAGTTGCTTTTGCCCTGCCAGTTTGATCTGCCTTGTTTTGGGATTGTTCATGCAGCTCCCAGAAAACTTCTGCGTGGGAGAGAGCTGTGAGTAAGTGAAGTGGAATGAATTACCACTTTCAAATGAAAATAAAATCAGCAAAACACAAGAGTGCTGCCTCTCCCCATCCCTCCCGTTCCTGAGGTGCAGGGTTTGAGATAATAAAGGTGGCAGCAGGGCACAGGAAGGGGCAGAGAGTTCCCATCGCTGCTCAGCCCTGAACCTGCCAGGTGTGGCCAAAGGAACCATCAGGGGCTCTTGGTTCAAACAAACCACTCAGCCTCCACTCAAACAGTCCCTGGAGGATCACAGCTGCTCCCAGGGTCCACCTCTGGTGGCTGGAGACACAGACACTGCAGGAAAGCTGTGCAGAGTCTCCAAACGCTGCTCAGAGCCACCATCCCCATCCATCCAGGAGCTGGGAAACCACACCACTGTGGGACACTTACCTGGAGCCACGTGTGCCCAGCCAGCTTGGGCAAAACTTGTGCTTCTCTCAGCCTTGTGTTTGTCCCTTTCATCCACACCAGATGATAAAAACTCCCAGATCCTCTGAGATGTGTAAGGCAGGTGGGAGGGACAGGTTTGAATTAGCCCAAATTCTCCATGTTGCAGATCTATAAAGTGCTTGTGCACTTGCTTTGGGGCACCCAAGAGCCCAGAAAAATCCTTTAAACCCATGAACGTGTGGTGGAGAGCACACAAAGCACCACAGACACTGCTCTGGCCCTCCAGGCTCTGAGTGGCTACCAAACTCCTAAATACTGCGATTTGGGACTGGGCTGCTCATCACTGAGCTTGTCCCTAGAGAGACTCACTGCCTGTGGGATGGCTGATAGGGATCTCTGAGGGGTGATGGCACCACAACAGGACACCTTTGCTCAGCTGAGAATCTGTTCCTCTCTCCTCCTCCATGCCTCGCTGGCTCTTGCCCTTTCTCCTCTGGAATAATTACGATGGCTGAAAATAAATGTGTGGCACGACTCGTGCCAGTTTCCACAATTTAACAGCACATGGACATTTGTGTGAAAGTGTGAGCCAGGATGTTTCCAATTCTCCTAATTCTCTTGACACAATGATTTTATAAATAATCAGGCCTTAATTGTGTGATTCCAGTTAATGCAGAGGGAGTTAATTAACATCTGGAACAAGTTTCCTGGCCCGAGTTACGAGCGGCGTCTGGTGCAGAATTCAAACGTTGTATGAAGGGAGGCCTATGGCCAAATGATTCTGTACAGCTGGGATGAGAATTGACCAAAGAAGGACGAGGTGGGGCAGCTGTGCCAGGGCTGTGCCCATTTCGGGTAAATAAATGTGCACTGAGCTGGGGCGTGGGTGCTGTGCCAGCCCAGAGGTGCTCTGTGTGCTGAGGAATGGGCACCATCTCCCAACTTATCCTCATTGCAAACCCTCCAGCTCCTCCTGCTTGACCCAAAAGCCTCATGGATCAGCATTTCGGAGGCTTTCCACAGCTGAGGAAGGCAAAACCCCACTGATAGAAAGGATATGTTGCATATTAAGAAGGATTCTTCCTCGTGAGGGTGGGAGGCCCTGGCACAGGTGCCCAGAGAAGCTGTGGCTGCCCCTGGAGCCCTGGCAGTGTCCCAGGCCAGGCTGGAGCAGCCTGGGACAGTGGGAGGTGTCCCTGAGGGTTGGAATGAGATGAACTTTTGGGTCCTTTTCAACCCAAACCACTCTGTGACTCCATGGCAAGTCTCTGGTGCAAGCTTGCACATCCCTCCTGTGTTTCTACCTGCAAACTACAAGAGTTTAATTTATTTAATTTTGTGCTGCTAAGAAGAAAACCAAATCATAAAGCACCCAAACTCTGAACCTCTGCCTCACGTATCCACAACAAAGAGAGGGATGAGGATGTGTCCTTTTGAGCACCAACATCCCTCCAGGAGAAAGGTGCTGGGTCAGCCAAGGACAGAACATAACATTTTAATTGTCCTTTTGGGTGAACCCAAACAATTTTGTCCAACCAAAAGCAATTAGTTATTTATTTTCCAATTATTTATAAAGCTTTTAAGATATCTTTCCATTACATTCGGGTTTGAGTAGAAAATGGGTTAAAAAAGAATATCTAAGATTTCACTTAATAAGTATCTAAAAGCTAGAGACTTGTCCACATTCTCCTTGCACTGTCTTTGAGGCCATGACTTCATGAGAGCAAATGAGTCACAACAAAAGAGTAGGTAGGAGAACTGACTTTTCACTCTGGAAATCCTCCTTTTCCTATTTTTCCCCACCAAAACACAACTGAGACTCTCCAGGAATAGATTTTCACACATGCCTTGTGAATCTCCTTACCCAGCCAGGGTAGGGATGATGTGTCTGAGCTAATTTCTACAGTTGCTCACTCATTTGCCACCTCTAATGGGATTAATTGTTGCTGACGATTTTCTGTCCACGTTCCTGCTTCGGTAGAAACCCGTGCTGTGTTTCATGCATGAGTTTTACACTGCAGCAGCAAGAAGGTATGCAGATGGGGAGTGCTCCTCCACATAACCCCCTGGCTAGGAAATATAAACAATCCTCACTGAACTCCGGCAGAAAACCACAAACTGTGGCGCAAATTTTATTTCCATGAAGTTCTACATGCCAAGGCAAAGGAGATGCAGAAAGGAAAGCAATTTGGCCGATGGATGTGGGTGAAGCAGGGAGAAATTTAGGGTGAAATTTAGGTGGACAGCCTGGCAAGCCTCACCCCTTTCCTAGGAATGAGGGTCACCGAGTCGAATGCCACACGATCTCTCACAGGGAGAGACAAATACACATCCAGGTTTGGGAAAGTCTCCTTCTCCTCATCCCAGGTCAAAGTAACCAGGAGAAAAAGTGCATGAGAACCTGCATTTCCCCATTCTCTTCTCTGCCAGAGCTACAGATTTTGTACTAAAACATTCCGAAAGGAAAGCAGTTTTCTGATGGGGGAGTTGGTGCTGAGATATTCGAAGCCTGCTGAAGGCCACCACTGATTTCCACTGATTTAAACTGACAGAGAGTAGGTTTAGAGTGAATCTAAGAAGGAAATCCCACCCTGTGAAGGTGGTGAGTGCCATCCCTGGCAGTGTCCAAGGCCAGGTTGGACAGGGCTTGGAGCAACCTGGGATAGGGGAAGGTGTGGGAGGGGCTTGGAAGGAGATGATCTTGAAAATGTCCCCTCCATTTCAAATAATTCTACAATTATATGACAAATTTAAAAGTTTTGGAATAAAGTCCTAATCTGCAACCAAGTCTGAGAGACAGCAGGAGGAATTGTGCTGCTGGGAGACACCAGTTTACACCAATTTACCGCAGTTTACACCAGTGTACACCAGTTCACACCAGTAAGAACACTGGGATGCATTCAGTGCCGAGCACTGAGGTGCTCAGCATTATAAACTGTTATTCTGTTATCCCATAATGAGCAGTAATTCAGCCCTGTTTGGATTTATGACTCGCCTGAATTTCATGTACAACTTTCATAATCTCTGTCATAATTACAAAAATTGCAAATAACTTTTTAATATCAATGTTTAAAAAATTAGTCAAATCATCCATGACATTTTTACTGCCTATTTACTATCTCAAATCGAATGGTTTACAACTCGGTGTTCTGAAAATATACAGCATAAGAAAACACTAGCCTGGCAAAATTATGCTTTTATGATAATGACAGGGGTGAGTTATAGTTGCTCTAGTTAAACTGTAATGGCTGCACAGATGCTGGGAAAAAAACTATTGTACAACATGTTCTGCCACCATAAGCATGGCACCTGCTCCACCATGGCACATGCGAGAGCATGGTAGCATTTCTTCACGAATATTATTTTCAAGGATTGTAATTAGACCATAAACATTCATTTGGGGATAAAATATCAGCATGAAGGCTTTAAATATTACCTTGAGAAATATCTCACCAGTTTTGCATATATGGATTTCAGAAGCAAGTTTACGAGAGGCCACATATAATTTGTTTCTGATTTTGAAGGGCTCAGAAAAGGTCTGTGTTCTTCTCAGGGTCTGTATGAATTTGCTGCAGGTGAATGTAGTGATATGTACCGAGCCAGAAACCAAATCCTGCAGCTCTCAGGAAGGGACAATCTGTGTCCCCAGATGATGTGTGACACCAATGGCCACGGCAGGAGTTTCCTGCGCCTTGCCAAGTGCCACCCACCCATGGTCCCCCTTACTCCTGCGCTGCTGCCCAAGGACACCAACTCTGGCTGGTGTGACCCAACTCCTGCTGCTCAAATTAGTCTCACAAAGCAACTGCTGAGATGGAAATCGAATCTGTTTCCCACCAAAAAAGGGGGAGGAATAGAGTGGCCATGAGCTGCAATGCACATTGCAGCAGTGCTAGGCGTGGACAAGGGGGTTACACTCACCACTGCAAGAAAATACAGGAATAGAGGTAATTATTATAAACATTAACATAAACATTAATATAAACATTACCACTAACATGACACTACAGTCATTTGCTCCCCTTCCCATTACAGAAAAGTTCACCTATTACATACTTTCAGTAAATACATGAGGATTTTGGTCAAAGTGTGTTGCCTGACTTTCTCAGCAAGCCAGTTTTCATAAATAGAATATGAAGAATTGAAAAAAAGGTGCTTATAGATTGGGTAAAATCAGTCAACCAGCCCAGTTCTGCTTTTTGAAATTGTTCTAAATCAGAAGCAACACCTTTTTTAGCCTTTAATTTGACTTAATGGAATTTTAGTGAGGTAAAACACCTCCAAAGAGAAGAACCATTGCTAAAAATCAAGGTGGACATCTACTTGTGCCTCAAGGATGATGGGTTTTAGTGAGGGAGAATCTTCCCAAATCTGTGACACAGCTTCTACTTTAAACCTTATAGTCCAGCTGGACAGAGCATGAATGAAGATCAGACATTATATATTTCATTTTCTGCCACTGAATCTGCTCTGTCTTACTCAATATTAAAGCCCTGCTAATGCCTTAGGCAGCAGTAGCTGACCCTTTGAATTAACACCTCCTCGGCAGTGGGTGCCTCATGCATATGCCTATTGATGTATTTTAGAGTGGAGATAATTTTTATTTTGGATATCTGCTCTGGTTTCATATTCCCAATAAAACACCTCATGTATAGGGGTTTTTTCATGCCATGTATATCCCCCTGTGTCCTGATATAATGTCTTATATTCCACAGGAAAAACCTCATGTCCATCGTTGTCAGAACTCTAGGAGCCACTACAGCCTCATTTTAAAGGGCTCTTTGTTGCTCAGATGAATTTTCCCCTAATTGTATCCTTTAACTCCAAAAGGGGTTTGGGGACATGCTTTGTACGAAAGATGCTGCAGAAAACAAAAGTTGCATTGCTAGTGGTTCTGCTTTTATATTTCCATCCAGGGAAACTCTCTGCACACCAATTTGCTTTCTCTTTTCCAAAACCCATTTCCCCCTGGGGCTAGTTCCTGGGACAGAGCTGTCTTCAAATAATTTAATTATCATGTGGCACACACCTTTTAAATCCCCCCTGAAATGGTGCATGATGCCTTTGGTTTACATCACTTGTTGGAAAATACTCCAAAGCATTGAAAAACTATTAAATTGTTACAGTATTGGATGCCAACACACAGGGCTATTAGTCTAATTCATCCTTCAGATCAAAGCCCACACAGGCAGCTCTCCTGCCTACAGCTATTTTCCTTTTACTTTCCTGCTTGACAGTAGTCCCTCATATCCCTCTGTTCTACTTTCTTTGAACATACAGATTTTCCTTTAGTCATGGAAATATAATTTATGTCTATTATGCTGTATTATAGATTGCAGATCAGGACAAGCGTGCATTACTGCCCGGAACGTCTGTTTATTGCACGTTGGTTTTTCTAAAAATAAATAAATAAGAAACCCACCCCGCTCCTCTGGGGAGAGAAAAATACAGAGGGGGAGCACTCGGGGGCTGTGGGGAGCAGCTCTCCGCTCTCAAAGTTTAATTTCCAAGTGGAGACCTTGAAGCATGATTTATTACCATCATGCTGTTTGCTTTTGTCACGTTGTGGATGTGGCGGGGGAGCGCTGGCCCCTGTCCAGCCCAGACCACCCAGAGAGCTGAGCTCGGCTACCGACACTGCACACCCCAATTCCCCAATTCCCCAAAATTCCCCAATTCCCCAATAATTCCCCAGCTCCACCATCCCCAGCAGCCTGTGCCACCCCACTGGGGGCAACAGCAGGGACAGCAATAACAACCCACCCCCCAAAAAAATAATATCTGAACAGACGAGCTGTCTGGGACGCGAGAATTGCAAAAACAATCCCCACCCCATCACGGAGAGTGTGTGTGCACGGAGGAGAGGGAGTGTGAGGAGGGGGGAGAGAGGGAATGAGACAGACAGAGGGGAGGGAAGAAGGGAGGAGGGAGTCCAAGCTCTGAGAAACATCACTCCATCTCTCTCAGTCCACAGGAGCTGAGCGAGGAGCAGGACGATGTTTGACAACACGCAGTACCCCTACAACTGCTTCAATTATGACGGGGATGATTATCCTACCTGTAGTTCTGACGAAGAGAAAAGATTCACCAGACCAGCGTACAGGTAAGATGAAGTTTTTCCAAGTCCCCCTGTCCCTGGTGAGGTTTCTGAGCTCTGGGCTGGTGGGATCACAGCTCTCAGGGTTGTGTGGGGCCAGGTGTGTGCAGTGGGTGCAGGCACCCCACAGGCAGATTTCCCCCCTTTTGGTGTGTGAAATGTTCATGATTTGTTTCCTCCCACGAGGGGTCACAGCAACTCTGGCATGCCCCTAAGCCTGCAGATCTCAGACAGTCTCCAAGCCCCAGGACCCCTGGGAGAGGGGAATTTAATGTTTCAGTGTGCCAAAGGGTGAATGGGATGCAGAAAATCCCGGTGTGGTGGGACGAGGCGCAGTGTGGATGCTCACAGGGACATCCAAGGTCCTTTCCAGGACAGCGTTGGTCTCCAGTGACAGTGACTCTGAGCCTGCTCTGCCTCACTGCAGCCTCCCCGCTCAGGGAAACTTTTCAGCTGGAGCTGAAGAGGTGTGTGATGTTCCTGCCATCCTCCTGAGTGCCAGGGCAGGCAGCCTGGCGATGCCATGCCTGGCAGGGTCCCCTCTGTGTCACCTGCCCCTCGTGGAGGACAGGCAGTGACCACACTCAGGACTGCTCCCTGGGACACCTCGGGTCAGGGTGCAGATGCACTGGGGGAATTTTGGAAGCAGGATATAGGCACACGTGTACCCATGTGGTCCTAAAAAGTGAGTCTGTGAGCAGGGCGATGGTGTAACAGCAAGTTTTCCTTTTTCCAGCTACATTGCCTTAATTGCAATGGCCATCCAGCAAAGCCCTTCAAATAAAGTCACCCTCTCTGGCATTTATGACTTTATAATGAAGAAATTTCCTTACTACAGATCAAATCAAAGAGCCTGGCAGAACTCCATTCGACATAACTTATCGCTTAACAGTTGTTTTGTGAAGGTAAGATCAGTTCCTGTGTATTTACATACACACTGTGCATGGCTAAAAAAATATATGCAGCAATAATCTCATCACTAGGATAGAAGGGAAACAAACAGCTGAGCTGCAAATCACTTAAAATCTCTCTAAGTTGTCAATTACAGAGATAAGGAATATATCCTTGTCTGATGTGTGCTAATAGATAACAAATTGAAGAGGATGGGGTTTACATCTTACTCATACAATGACAGAGAATAGGCTTAAAAGTCTTGTCATATGTGTTTACACCATTCTTGGATGTAAATGAATGCAGATGCTAAACAGCAGCATCTGTAACACATACAAATACTGAGCTGCCTTTAAATAAATGCAGGTTCAAATACTGAACTGCCTTTAAATGAATACAGGTTCCCAGAACAGAAGGGAATGAGAAGGGGAAAGGAAACTATTGGAGCTTTGCAACAGGATGCGAATCCATGCTGGATCTCTTTGAAAACGGGAATTACAGGCGAAGACGGAGGAGGAGGAACGTGAAAAGGGAGCACAAGGAGCAGAGACCAAGCAGAGTGAAAAGTCCTGTGTCCCCCAATATTTCTTCTGTGGACTCTGCTTTGAACAGCGTTTCCTCTTCTGAAAGTAAACATGAAAGAATTGAATCAGGCCCAAAACTTCTGGAGCCTTGTGGGTTTGCTCCAAGCAGCGTGACCAACAGGCAGAGCCTAAGCCATTCCTCCTTAGCAAAATCGGATTCTGAAATCAAATTCAGCATCGATTACATCCTTTCAGCCCCTGACCCTTTGCCTGTCCTGAGATCTCAATACAACATGCAGGAAAATAAATATCACCTACTGGAGGCCCCACACATTAATCTGCAATTCTGGACAATTTGATGTTATTTATTGGTGGTAGCAAAGTCTGAGTCCCAGTGTGTTCAGCAGCCTCCTGTCACTGAAAATCAGCCGCCTGCCCCCTCGCTGTGCTCCTGAGCAGAGCTCTGAAAGGGTTACGGACTCACCAGCTGATGCTCTGTCTGTACCCAAAGAACTTTGTTAAGATTAAAGGATAAATAACAGTTACCAATATCGGTTTTCACTGTGCTGGAATTTATGAAATTCTAGCTTTATTTTCTAAACTGTCTCGGACATCATTTAACACCGCAAAGAATTTCCTTTCTCAAGCAGAATCCGACAGGGAAGAGACTTGCTTATCATGCACTGCTTTATTAAAGACAAAGTGAATCTGATCCCACTTTCAGTGGTGGAAATTAGGATTAACTCCACTGGAGTATATAGGTCAGAACTTAAGCTGATCTAAACCAGTGTAATTCTGTCGACTTACACTGGCTGGGAATGTGGGGGGAGCAGGGGGGTGGGAATTTGTTTCTTAAAAGGAATCACAGAAAATCACCCTGTCTTCCCTTATTTTTTTCTTTTAACCTCATGTTTCAAACTGGTTTGCAGCTTTAATTCATCACGCGTTAGAAAATGTAGCTATTGATAAGTATTTCAAGTGTATTTTTGTTTGTATTCAGGGCAGGATTGTTTAAATTGTTGAAGTGAAGCTTTATTCAAAATAATTCCAAGAGATTTAATTGCAAGGGTGCTGAACTCTGGTAGACTTTGATAGGTAATGTGGCAGTCATAGTCTCTTAATGCCTTGGTTTAAAGAAAACAAAAACCAACACTTCTCCCCTTGTACTATCAGAAACCTTCCTGAGATGCTGCAGAAAAGTCCTTGACCATATTTCATTTTGCAGTCGTGAAGGGAAACCCCACATTGCAAGAAGCTGTGTCGAGCGTTGAGCAAAAGTAAAATTCCACCTACCTGCTCTGAGACAAGTTGTATATTCCCATTAAATAGATTTTTATTGATCCTTCTTGCAAGCAATTACCAAAGTGATGTTTGATATGATTTCAGCTGAACTGGCGAGATTCATAATTTCCAGATATCAATGTTAGCTCATGAGCTCCATTTCTGAGAAAGGCACTTCATTAGCATTGACATGCAGCGGGAGATTTTGGAACAGAACCTGATGGACAATGATGAACTGTAACGAGCTTTTAAGAACTTGCTTTTATACAACTTGTTCACAATGAATTGCTTCCCAGAACATAAACAGCGTTAGTAAAGGCTCCACAAAACCTTGGCTTTGCCTTGGCTGCTGCAATCTTCACCTGCTGCAGATAAAAGGAAGAAAGACAAGAATTCTGATGGTTTTAAGCAATTAAACGCAGAGATAAAATTATCTTTGCAACATGAACTAAAGGTAAATGAAGGTATATGAGATAAGATTCAGCATAGAGGTATGCTCAGGCATGACTTGAATTTTTATGCAGAAGCTTTGACATTTCACTAAGTTATTTCACATTGTGTCTAATATATACTGTACATTTATACTATATATTCTTATATATTGTTATTGAGAAAGGGAGCAATATCACTGCACTTATATGTTGTAAAAATGCATGATGTATGTTGTCATGATGCTGAAACTCCTACCATATACTTAAAATTTACCATCAGTGGTATTTCACACTGATTGGTAATAAATGCTCATTTTTTGGAAAACTATAAAACTTGTTATCTTCAGGCATTTCTACAGCATGCAAAAGTCTTTGCTTCTTCTTCAGAAAAGAGAAAATGGAAAATCATGTCACTTACATCACTGCATGTCTTCCAAACTTTGAAGGGATGATTTCTTGAGACCAAATTCTGCTTTTCAATTCTCTGTGAATCAGTGGTTATTCTGGGTGATTTTCCGAAAGTAAAATTTTACTCTTTAGGCCTGATTGATCTGCTGTGTACACTGATGTTAGAAAAAGAAGAGAACCTCCTGGAGGGGGGGACTGGACAGATGGATTCTCATGTGAAGAGGGACGGGAATTTGCTCCTTTAGTGTTTCTGCTCAGTAGTGAATAAGTGTGGGAAGAGCATGTCCTCATTTAGTGCTTCAGTGTTTGCATGCACTGCTGTGTGGGTTGGTTCTTGTGCACCTCTGGGGTCCTCCCTACAGATAAATATTTGTGCTTTTTACGCAGATCTCTCTCCTGATTGCTTGAAATGCTGCTGTTGGGCTGCTAGTTATGGTACACACCTGCAGTATATCTCAAATACATATTTTCTGCTGAGAAACATGCAAATATGATTGTTGCTATGTGTTCTTGGTTGGTGCTGTTGGCAAGAGATAACTCAGCGACAGCAAAACTCCTCCTGAGCAACACCTGGGCAAGGTGAGCACTGTGGGCTGCTGAGAGCAATGGAGACACAGTCTATGGCCACTAATCAATGTGGAATTAATGCATTAGGAAAGGCAGAAATACACCCAAGTGCATTTACAGCAGAGATCCAAAGCCATTTTCAGTAAGATGAATTAATATTCACAAATAGCCACGTCCTTCGCTCACAGTAAAGTGCCTGCTAGGAGAGACTGTCATACTTCAGTTTCCCGAACATATAATCAAAGAAATTTGTGTACAAATAGGTGTTAACATTTGTTTTGCAAAGGATATCAATCATATTTCGAAAAATGAAGGGACATATTTCAATTTGCCCAGTATATTATATTCTGACGACTCCAGAAAGGTTTCCAGCAGTTAAAGTGAATGGCATTTAATATAGAACAACATAACAGGGGTGAGGGCTAGACGTGACCTTATTCAAATGTCGTAGCCATTACAAAGCCATTCCCAATGTAATTATAATTAAATACTTTATGCCTTTCTTGCAAATCCTCTGATCGATCATTGATATTAACATTAATATTGTATTACCCCCGAGCAAATGTCTCCCACACAAGTGTTATGGATCACCAGGTTTCCATTAACAAAGTTGTGAGCTATTGCCGTGTGCTGGTCGTGGATAAATTTACGTAAATTACTTTTTCTCAGGGAAAGGGGGGAAAAAGTCTGGGCTTCTTTCTTCTCTGAATCCAGAGCTATTTCTTCAGCTCCATCACAGCCTGCCAGCCACTTTTTATGGCTATAATGAAAGGAAGAAAGAAAATCTCACAGGAACATCCTTGTGTTGAAGCAAGTGAATATTCTCCCATTTGGCACAAGGGTTCAAAGGTAAACTGAAGCCAGGGCTGGACAGCCTGGCAAGAGGTGTTTGGCTCAATTTCTCATCTCATGGCACCCTTCTGACTGCAGAGAGAGACCTAGAGTGGAGCCAAGGGTCTCCTTAGCCCAGCAGAGGTGCCTCCCTCGGGGCTGGGGTGAGGACAGGAGGGTGTGGGACAGCAGCTCCTGCCTGCTGGGCTGGGGGGGTCATAAATAGGGTCATAAATACCTTTGCAAAAGAAACATGAAAGGTTTCTTCCTGGGGAGAGGCAAGGCTTGGCCTCACTGAGGGACCCTGGAGGGGGTTTGTTTATTTATCCTTCTAAAGGAAGGCTTCCCGTGATCAAACAAAGATTTTGATGGAGCCATGCCAGGTTATTATGCAGCGATTTCACTTCCACTGATTTAGTGTCTCAGGCTTTTGCCATTGGTGTCACAGAGTGGTTTTTGCACAGCAAAATGGTGATCGACCTCAGAATGAAGTTCAAAGTACTTGGGAAAGGATGCAGCACTTTTTTGTCCCCAGCCAGTGGAGAGAGGCCAAACAACACCCAAGGCTGCCCTTACAGGGACCTCTCCCTCAGCAGAACCTCCTGCACATTATGGGAGCACGAATGCAGCAGGATAGCTGAACACAAACCTTTTCTTGGTCAGCAAAGCCAAGTTCCCTTATTTTTCTGCCAGTCAGAGAGATCTTATTAGTTGAGACCCATTAACTCCCCATCTGAAGAGAAGCTGTGCTCAGGGAGCAGTGGAAGGTCAAAGCCCACGGGAGCTCTGCTCTCCCCACAGCTGTGCTTTGCTGTGCTCCATCCCATGGCCTGAGCCCTCCTCAGCCCCTCTGCAGGCTGGTTCCTCCCCCAAAACCAAATCAGGATTTCTGCTCTGTTTTCTGGTCACAGAGGGTTTTCCTTTTGGGCACCGCTTGCCTGTTGAGATGCAAATCTTGCGAGTCCTTTCCACTGTGTGCCGACAGAGAGGACACACCGAGAGCGGAAGGGTTCGGAGGGACAAACCTTGGGGGAAAGCTCTGCTGCACATCCTCCAGTGCTGCAGCGCTGGTGGGGCAGCTCTTGGGGCTGTGCTTGAAGCCTCTGCTGTAAACTGAGGGCAGCAATAGCTGCACTCAAGCCCAGGGAAAAAGGGAACCTCGAACACATACCGCTGAGCACAGAGGGACCTGAGCCTTCAGCTCCAGCAGTGTGACACAAACCCTGTCTGTGATCAGCCCTTCAGATCCCCAAGTTGAGACACAGAAATCCTGTGCTGCTCGCTCCAGCTGGCCTCTCCCTCCTCTGCCTCCTCTGGGCCATGTTCTCCTCCCTGCTGGGAGGGTGTAAATCCTCGCAAATCCATTAACTTTGGTATAATTACCTTTGGTATTGAAGCAGCACATGTGAAACCGACCTTTGCACATTATACCCAACATCTCTCCTCGCACAGTCTGCAAAACTGTGCCAGCACCTCCTCTCCCAGACAGAATTCTCAGAGCTACAAATGGTCCTGCTTCTTTATTTTGCCTCAGCATCCAGCTTCTAATGGCTTTGTGCAGAACGTGGGTACCATCTGCACTGCTCCGCACAAAGAACCTTGCCTCTGCCTCTGTTTTGCTGGGAATGTCTTTCTTTTTGCACTTAGGGTCATTAAATTAGAGAACAGGGTAGGTCCAAGTCCTATGGAACTTGCACTGGAATCTTTTTTACCCGGAGAGCTAACATAAAATAACAAAGTAAGTTGTGCTCCCTCCCACCCTCGCTACAGTGGTTGGAGGCAAATCCAACTGTGAGAATTTTGCCTGAGAAAGAACTGCCGGATTTCTCCCACTGTGAAATCCAGCTGTTAATTCAAACAGAAGGGATGGACCTGACCAGATAGGCCAACTGGCTCGTTTCCATCCTAAAGTCCATTGTGTTCTGCAAGTCCCTAAATTTATGGTCATGAAGGTCTTCCAAGCCCTGTAATGAAGTATGGCATGCAATGTTTTTGTTATGGAATGTGGGCTGCAAAGGAAAAAAAGAAGGTTTGAATTTATCTTTCAAATGAAGATCCTGGAATCTCTCAGGATAAACAAGCTAAATTAGGAATCAAAATACACCATGTTTCTCACCATAACTATGGAACTGAAAATAGCCCTTGCAGAGCACTGACGGGGAAGAAAACAAGAAGTTTCAGTGAGCCCAAACCAACCTTATTTTTGTCGTGTTTGCTGTCCCTTTGTAGCAGGGGCTGGCAGTGAACCCTGCTGTGACAGCAACAGGATCCTCCTTTCATCTTTTGGGAGTGGTTCTGCAGACAGAGTATTTCAGAAAAGAAATTTTGCACTGCAAAATTGAGCTGCTGGTCTCCGTCACCAGCGTTTACATTGGGCACAAATCACCTTGCCTTGCTCTGAGCAGGCTGAAGATGAAGGACAGAAAAGCTCTTTGGTTTGTCAGCCTGCGTGGTGCAGCTCAGTGCAGCTCTCTCGGTGCTACAGCTCCACAGAATAAATGTTCTGCACAAAAGCTGCTCCCTCTCAGGTCTTTACTGGAGACATGATAACAAATTAAGAGGCTTGGAAAGTTGCTCCGTTTTCATGCTGATATCAGTGGTTCTAATTAAAAAAGCAACCAAAACCGAATGAGGCTCCCTGAAATTTGCAGAGCAAAAAACTCACAGTCATTAAACCCTTTTGTCAGCCCCAGCCCTGGCCCCAGCAGCCTCATCTCTGATCCAAGTGCCCCCCAAAACTGCACTTCCCACAGCTGCTGATGGCCAAACACTCTCATGTTCTCCTTCTGTGGGAAAAAAAAATTAGCATAGAAGAACCAACTTCCCTCTTGGGCCCAAAGCTCTGCTGACCATTAGCCATCTGTCTGAAGCAAGCTCTGCTCTAGCTGGAAATGCTTTTTGAGGATTTGTGCCACAGATATTTAACCCTAGGACAGAACTGCTCCCCATCTTCCCCTCTTGGCCTCGAGGCGTCACACTCTGCTAGTGCTGACTGCATCCTGCATCCTCCTCTGCCATCCTCTCCTTCCAGCACGGCCTCGCTGGGGCTGGGGACGAGGAGCAGCACTTCCCATCAAAGTGAATGTGGAAAATAACAGGTGCAATGAGCTGTGTTTCATGATTAATCTGTCTCGAGCTTTTCCGAGGCTGAGAGCTATATGAGCAATTACCAAACCCTGGGAGGCACTTCAGCACTAATCAGCCCAAAACGTTTTTCTGCATTGGAGCATCTGGGACTGGCTGCATGGCTCGGATCCTGACTCTCATGAAATGAATGAGAGTTTTGCCACTGGGTTCAAGGGATCAAAACTTCATCTTCTATTGCCAGGGCCAGAGATTAATCAGATTAAAGGCCATGTGGACTGCAGAGAAAATTAAATACCTCCTAGCAGTCACTTGGTGTCTTCTCAAGGCAAAATAGCAGCTCGCTTCCACAGGTTTCTTTGGCTCTGTCTTTCAGCCAGACAAAATACTTCCTGAATTCAATGGGAAATGTGTCCAAATAGGGAATAAGCTCCCCAAAGCCCAAGGGCTGAACACAGCAGAACCAGATGTTGGCATCTGGGGTGAGATTCCTGGTGCAAAGATGTTTGTGTGTTCTTTGAGAGCACCTCTGTGCTGGGGCTGGTGTACACACTCGGATAAACAAGTCACACTAAAAGCTCATATCCAGACTCAGGATCTCAAATTTTCTTCCAACAGGAAACTGTCCCAAGATCTGCTACGGTTTGGCAAAGGCATGACACTGTATTACTTTCCATTTTGTTCTGCTGTTGTTGAAATTACAGGAAAATAAATATTTTCAAGATGATACATTGTGTATCCCTAATAAATACCAAGGGCATTTAATATAAACTATGGACACATGGTTTGCTTTGTTGTTCTAAGTAACCATTTCCTTTTAGCCAAATGAAAAGCCAGTTGTGCTGTGATGCTGCAGATTATAAATTAGCAGCTCTCATATGGTTCTGTGCAATTGTTTCTTGAAGAGCTTTAGGCTACTTCAGACAAAAATTTCAAATAAAATGTGAATTCATTGAACTGTAACTTGCGGTATTAGTTTTATAATAAACAAAGGTAGGTCACATAATCATGTCATGAAAAACAACATTTTAAAATTCAAGCAGCAACATTTTAATCCGTTTTAGGTTCTGATCCTGAAATCAAGAGGAAGCTTGGCTCTTTCTGCTTCCCAGTGCATGAAACCAAGACAAGGCTGTCCTGGGAGGAAAGCTCTCATGCTCTTCCAGGCAGGTTAGCTGGGCTGGGAGCAGAGGACACAGATTTCTTGTCAAGCAGAGAAGGAATGGCCCAAAGGCAGCAGCAGCAGCTTGTTCCCTGCTCCCACGGCGGAGCAGGGCGGTGGGTCAGCCCAGGAGGGGAGGTTGGGCAAGTCCTGCTCCCACTGCTCCCTCAGCCCTGCTGGGAGAGCTGAGGTCCAGTCTAGCTGCAGAGGGTGGGCAGGAACCCCCAGGGCAGGGACTGAGGGGACCTGCCTGGTTTGCAGCCCCAGCCACACCAATGGCACAGAATCTGTCCTCCGTCAATGCACACTCACCTTGGCACGGCAGAGGTGAGGCTGGTTGTTGAAAAAGATCCCACTTGCCTCTAAGGCAACATCACATTTGGGGTGGGAAACATATTTTCCACAGGCATGGTCTCCTGTGCTGTTGTATAAGGACTCGTGGGATGTCCACGTGGGACCTGTGTGCCTCAAGGAGAATCCCTCAGCCTGGTGTCACCTGGATTATGACCCAGGGCTGGATGGAGGGGACAAGCACAGGTATTGCTCCTGAGCCATCTCAGCTCCCTGCACCTTGTTCTTTGCCCTGTCCCTTGCCGTCAGGTGACAGCAGAAGGAGTCCAGGGCTGCTGGGGGTGATGTGAAGGAGCAGAGCACCCCAAGGGTTGGGGACAGACAGGGTGCCACCAGCAGGGCCACCAGCACTCCCTGGCAGACGAGGCTCTGTGACAAAGCCCTCTCAGCTGAAACACTCCTCGTTCGACAGATGTTTATCTGAGAGGAGCCTCAGTTCCAATTTAGTGGATATTTTCCCAAATAAAAATGAATAACTGTGTCAAGGCCATGTTACAACATAATAAAGCTGTGGCCTGTTACTTACAACAGACAGGGAGAAAAATTAGTATACCTGAATATATATGAACTTTTTCCTTACTTCTAAGCCCTGAATTTGGATCATTTATACCATGACAACGACATAAGCTGAATTTGGAGAGGGAAGACAATACTTGAGCAAAATCCCAACAGAATGTTTTTCCCTGTAAGGAATATTCCTCCTAGCACGAGTGAGTTTTCTGTGTCCTGGCTACAGCCACGTGGGCATGTGCACAGCACATATGAAATTGATATCTGTGTCTTAATTCGGGGCTGCAATTACTGGAGCTGAAGCCTAAATTTTTCCAACCACCAAACTCCCGAGCTGAATGAGTGTGCAGCTACTGAAATTGATTATCAGGCTTCCTGTTTCCTCGCTTGTGACCCAGCAATATTGACATAAGGTACAAGGAAATTGCAATCAGGACTCCTAGTAGCAATAGCTGGAGGCAATTACAAAAGAAGTATTGCTGGTGGTGGCACATGGACTCCTATATTAGATTTAGCCATACTCTGATTATAATGCACTTACTCGAGTTAGCAGGAAATTCTATTTTTCTTTTTTAAATTACAGCCAAGAAAACATTTCTGTTTGCTTCTGTATTTCGCCCTTTTCCCTGGAATAGCCTAAAACCTTCTGGCCTTGATTTTGTCTCCAGCATGGGCAATGCCTTGGGGCAAGTCATTTTATATCTCCATGTCTCCTCCAGGCAGCAGAGAGAATTCACCTTGGCAAAGAATTTTGTTAGAAACTTGCTGTATCAGCACAGTGACATTATGGCCCTTCCACATTCTCTTCATTTGCTGTCACCTTTCCTGTCTCTGCTTTAATCTTCCCTGATGCTCGAGCATCCTGCCCACCCTGCCACTGACCAGGGGCCACAGATCAATGTTTAGGAAACATGTAAAACTATAAAGAGAACTGCGATCAGGTTGCAAGGCTTGGAAGTGTTGTTACTTTTAAAAAATAATCTTATTTTTCCTGGTTTTTAAGCTGAGGCAAAGCAAACCCATGTCCCTAGTTAAATGGAAGAAACTTTCTGTCACATATTAACTTGCACTGCCACCTGCTCCAGCAAACATTGTGCTGTTACAGCATTTTACAGCCATTTCTTTCAAGAAAATGCCCACAAAACCCCCTTCTACTGTCAGTAAAAATGGGCAGAGCGCACCTGTAATTTCAAGAGGAGTCCCTGGCACTGGCAACAAGGGCATTGCAGAGAGTCATTGAACCCCTCTCTTCACAGGATCTCTATAATGCCAGGATAGCTGTTCAAATCCAAGCAATCCATGCAGAAAATAATATAAATAAAAATAAAATAATTTTGCCACAGTGAACACTCCCCGTATGCAAAATCTCCTGGAGAGCCCAGCTCGGCTCTTGCAATATTCCCCGCGCTTCCTAACGGGAGCAGAATGCAATATCACAAATATCAGGCTCTAGAGCTTTGATTTTGCCTGCAGAGAAGTTTCCCAGGCCAAGCCGAGCTCACAGCCCTGGTGCCATCCTGAGGTAATGATCCATGGCCGAGGCTGAGGAAAAGCAGATTGTCATGGATCGTGGCTCCCCGGCAGGACAACCTTTACAGAGGAAAAGTTCAGCAGAAGTGGGGAAGTTCTTTGGGTTGCTGACTTTTTCTTTTTTTTTTTTTTCTACTTACATGTGTGACCTGTGAGAAAAAAACCTTTTATTAATGAGCTCTGCCCTCCTCTGTCCTTCAGAAATCCCTGGGGCTTTGCGTGTGGGACTGAGCCATGGCAGAAGTGAGCTGTGAGTGTGGATAAAACAGAAAAATCTGCTCTGTAATTACAGATTTTCCACCTGCAGCCGCTGCTGAAGGTGCTAGGCAGCACCTGCTGGGGCCACTGCAAGCTGCAGCAAGGATGCAGCGGAGCAATTTCTGTCTCTTTGCACTGCCAGGTGTTTGCAATTCAAACCAAAGCTTAGCTCTAATGAACCCTGACTTTTAAGGCTTGGAAACCTTCTGTGAACCTTAAGAAAAATGAATATTTAAGAGCGTGAGGAAGCAGACGTGCCAAAATGCCGTGAAAGTGACTTTTATTACTGAACTTTTTCTCCTTCCAAATGGGACAGAGTGGAAATTTCACTGCTACTACTAGGAAAAAAAAATGAGACAAGTTCAGAAGTGTTGTACAAATATAACCAAACCTATCAATTTTCTCAAAGTTCTCAGTCTTTGTCTGTATTTGATCAAGATGAAGTGGAAGATGAGTGTATCTGGAAATTGGGCAAGCCTGGCCTGTCTTCTCCATGGCTTGTGTGGAGCCAGACTGTGTCACACTGATCTCTTTTTGCTTGCAATGCAAAACTTAATGGGAATCTCACATTGATTAAATGATTAAATTGCATGTCTGCAAAATGATGCTCGAAATGAAAAGTCCCCAGTAAAGTGACTTGTCATCACTAAAATCAGTTCAAGTTGCATAATGTTTTTCCTGCTAAGATAATTAGTCCTCAATCAGAGTAATTTGGAGGGGTGGCTGGGTTATTTTAAGGCAGTGTCATGCTTTATTCAAGAAAACTCTTTTGTATTTGAATTATTTCCACAAAGTGATGCAGATAATTGCTTAATGCTTTGTCATTCTAATACACAATCCCTCAGCATCTGAACAGTATTAATGGGAGCAGAACTTGGCAAAGCTACCTGTATTTTTTTTTCCCCAATATTTTCCGTGCCAAAAAGAGAACATCTCAGACAATGAGGAATGCAAGCTTTCTATTTCTTGCCTGCAAATTGATCCTGAAATAAAATGTATTCCTCTGGCTGCCGCTTTGGGACTGCTTTCATGTCACTTTGGGTTTAATATATTACATTTTAGCCAGGCTTAACCCCAGTCAGTAGGTGCACCTTGGTTTCCTGAGATAAATAACTTGACTGGCAGAATCAGGACCCAAGACTCATTTGTCTTTCGTAAAGGTTTGTTTTGTTTGTTTAAGTATTAGCATCCACCAGCTGTGCAAAATAGACCTTTTTCATTAGGTGGTTGATCATGGTGGGAAAAGCTATTAATTTAGTCAATTCCCAGCAATGAACTGTGGGGCTGCTACCAAACCACAAACTGATGAAAACAATAAATGCTAGACTGTATTAACTGTAAAGGTTAATCCATAAATCAAAGGGAAATGTCAGATGCCTTTTAACATTGATTGAGATGTAATTTAATGTTGGTAGTGATATGTTTGTGACATAAATTCACAAATGCACTCAATTCCTGTTAGGAGTCCAGGTCTTTGTAACTTATAACAAATTAAGTAGTTTGCTTTATTTATGTAATCATGTAAAGATTGATTACCTGTTCCTGTTCAAGTTACAATATAGCACCAGTTTTTAAAATAAGTGAACATTAATATCCAGATCTTCTTCCAGGGTACATCTGACTAGCTATAAAAATGAATACATTCGTGTTTTTCCTGAAAGTATGCCATTACCTTAAGTACGTTTAGGGCAGTTTTTCCTTTTAATTTTTGGGTTTGATTCATGTTTTTCAAATTACAGCCTAAGAATTAGCCTTTGTATAAATGCTGTCAGAAATATAGAACACATTTTCTATATTACGGATACATCATATTTCAATATATAATATAAAACAACAAATATGAGGAGGAAATGCCACAAATTAGATCAGAATGGAATACGGTTACTGATGCCAAAACAGCAAGAAAAAGATCATTACAGTCACTCATGGAAATGTTTCTTTCCACTTCTCTCAACAAAAGAAGTACGAGGCCATGGAATTCTTCACTTGGTGAAACTGAGAATTAATCACCAGACCTCAGAGTACAAACAAATCAAACCAACCTTTTGAGCTTCACCTGTCCAAGCAAATTGCCAAAGAAGCTCCTGAAGAACAGGAGCATCGCTCCCAGGTCACTATTAGCCAAAAAATGGGAGCTCCTGGGCTTTTTTTCCAGCTGCCACTTGGGTGGGCTGGGTGCTGAGCCTGCCAAAGCTGGGAGCACTCCGTGCTTCCAAACACTGCAGACTCCTTGGCTCGATCTTCAAGTCCTATTTCTTTCTTGGAGAGAGTCACAAACAATACGGTGCAGCAGGTAATCGCTGCAAGAAGTCCTTGGGTGTTGTATTTTAGAGGCAGTCAGGGAGTTCACACTCATTTTCTTCTGCTTAATTTAGCAGGGCCAACAGTGGGAATGTTTTCCCACTAATTCTTGGAGAGCATTGATCCAAACAGGTGTCCAGAATGCTTCTAGTGAGATTAGGATGTGTAAGGACACAAGACCTGGTCCATTTAAAAATGTCCCAAAGTTTTTTTGTTCTGCAGTAAGAGGACTCTTCGAAGCTCAGAGTGTGTCAGCAATGAAGATGGGCCAGGCACCACCTTCCCATGAGGATAAACAAGTCAAATCTTTATGGCTTTAAGCTCTGAGCCACTGCCTGATCAACATTAAAAAGGAGATTTTATTGTCTATCTGTCTCACACATATTGTGTTGAGAGAAAATGCAGTCCTTACTCACCTGGTTTTCATATTTGCTTGCAAATGTCTCGTGACTGTGATGGGACATTTCAGCAATGTTTCAGTTGCTTCTAACAGATCTTGCCCTGCATATGAAATTTTAGGAGGGGCATTCCAGGACACATGTGGTTCACAAAATCATGGGCTCAGAATTACTTAGACTGGAGAGGACCTTAAAGATCATTTTGTTCCAAGCCCCCTGCCACAGGCAGGGAGCATTCCCCTAGACAAGGCTGCTCAATGCTCCATTCAGGCTGGCCTTGAACACTTCTAGGGATGGATGGGCCACCCACAGATTCTCTGGGCAACCTGTGCCAGGACCTCACCACCCTCACAACAAAGAATTCCTTCCTTGTTTCCAATCTAATCTGCCATCTTTCATTTTAAAGTCATTCTCTCTCGTCCTGTCACCCTTGGCGGGCGCTCAGCCCTGGGGACAGCCTGCTGTGCCTGTCCTCAGAGCAAGGCAGAGAAGGAAAGATGCAGAAGGAGATTAAGACCACCCTGACCTCCAGCCGACTCCCACGGCTCTGCATTTTGTCCTCGGAAGGAAGCAGAAAATGTCTTTGCAATCCGAAGCAATGCAGTCAAACATGAGCCCCAGGTCCACTGCAGGAAGGCACTGATAAACATTGCAATGTATTTGGCTGAGAAGAGCAAATCTCTGGGCTAAAAATCTCTGTCCACAAACTGTCTGGGGCTTTCTACATTATTGGCTTTTCCCCTCAACATGAGATTACCAATTCACAGATTGCTCAGGTACATTTGCTTTTATTTATAACAGCGCTCTAGTCAAAAGCTCAGTGCTCCTCACCTTCCAGGATGGAATTGTAATGAGTGTATAATGAGCTGCTGCACAGCCACGAGTCCCCGTGCCTTCTAAACCAGCTTCAACAGCACTGAAATCTTCAGCCTAGATTAGTGGAGCCCTGCTGATTCACATGGCTATTGTCTCTGGAAATAAATGGAAATCATATTAATATTCACAATGTCATTCACCTATATGCTAATTGGAAGGATTGCAAAATAAACTACAAAGGCAAGCACAAAAAGATGTGTGGCTAGAGTAGATCTCAAGGACATGAATAACGAAATGTTGGGTGGAGGGGGACCTCTGAAACCAAAACTTTTGGGAATTCTTCCTGCAATCCTACAGTTCAACTAGAGAGGGAAATTATTTTATCAGTAATCAAGGCCATGGCCTTGTCCCATGGGCCAGAACAAAAGGCAAGGATAACACAAACAGGGTTAGAAAATCTGCAGAAGTTGAGGTCCCCTTGTAGGTGGGGAGAGGAGAGCCCTGCTGGGCATCCACCCCATGGGGATGGGTTTGACTGCCCACAGGCAGGTGGTACCAGACTTTCACAGCAGTCAGCTCAAGGTGAGAATTCCTCCCTGCTCCACCTTCACCCCTGGATCATCTCAGACAAAATATTCTGATCACTGCAGTGAGATCTTCCAGATTAAACGGGAACTTGGAAAAAAATCACTGGATTTTTTTATTTTTATTTGCTTTTTTTCCTTCTTTAATTTTTGGAAAATTGTTTCCTTGATTTCCCTGGCACTGATTCAAACCCAGGAATTTGCCAGCTCAGGACTAGAGGGCATAGATTCCTTCTGTGAGGATCTGTTCCCAGATCATTGCTTACATCTGAACCCTTGTAGAGAAAAAGGGACAATACAATAAAGTATCCAACAAAATACAGCCATCCATGAGCTAGTCCCCCCTCAATCTCACCCTAGACACCAGGAGTGACACCTTCTGCTTCCCTGGGCCTGCTCTGGTGTTTAATTGACCCCATTTAATTATGTGCAGGCCTCCCCATTTGAAGTTGTCCATGGTGTGGCAATATCAGCATCAGTAACATGGAAATATAAAAGTAACCTTGGGGTTTGCCCTGCCACTGCCACCCTGGGGTGCTTGAATACAAATATCCAGAATATTTTCCCTTTAGAATAACCCATGAATTCTTCTGTCTAGCTTAATTAATTTAATATATTAAATAAGTCAATTAGCAAAGAAATAAAAACCACTAAAAAACCGTGAAGGAAAGAGAACAGAGCACACAGACAGAGAAGTCGGAGGGTGAGGACCACTAATTCCCTGTTTCTCTTTTATACGCAGATCACAGAAGAGTGGAACTGGATCTAAATTATTAATTAGGAATTAAAAATTACTTGGATCTTTTTTTTTCTTTCTATTTTCTAGTTCTTTTCTCAGAGCTATTTTTTCCCTTCAATTGCTGATGGCATCTACAGCCCCAAAACCAGACCAACACTGAGGTCCAGTCCCTCTCTCCGTGTCTGGATTCAGTGTAGGGAACAAGGTCCATACCGAATTTTACATGCCAGAGCTACTGCCTGAAAACCAAGGAATACACAGTAAATATGTGGAGCAAATAAAAGGAGTGAGCAGGGTAGGTATGAAGATCTTTAGCCTATAAATTCTTCAGTTTCCATTTTAATCGAATTCCCATATAGCGGTAGGGTCACACCCTGGCAGAGGAGATTGTCTCTGCTGTGAGCAGAGTTTACTGGAGCCTTCCAATTCCTCTTTCTTTCCCCACATGCAAGCCTAAAGTGCTGCAGACCTTCCCTTCCTTGCCAGCCAAGAAGCCTCTCAGCAGCTCCTTGGGCGAAATGCAGTTTTCCAGCTGAGCGAAGGTTATAGGAATTGAGATATTTAACACAGAGTTCAGTCAGATGGGCTCTGCAAGCTCTTGAGTTCATCTGTATCCTAACCAGCCCAGGGCAGTATCCCTTAAACCCTGTCTAACCTCACCGAGAATTTCCAAAATCTGCTGGTTTGTGGGAAAAAAGTCTGTCTGAGTCTGGTTTTGTCCCTGTCCTTGTCAGGACGCACATCCAGCCTCACCTGCTGCGATGGGCTCAGCACTCGCCAGGCACTGCAGCCTGGCCAAGGCAGCAGACCTGAAGCCCCCGAGGGGACCTGAGGAGTGTAAATAAGGGACAGTCCCACATTTGGGGACAGGAGGGCAGCCCAGAGGAAAGCTGCCTGCAGCAAGAGCAGCCAGGCTCAGACAAACTCTCCCATTGTTTGGGGTCATCTGGTCTACAAACTGTTTCACATGAGAAAATTAGATTATGCCAAACCAACTGCTTTGGAGTATTTTTTTGGTTTTTAATTCAGCATTAAAAGGATGGAAATAATCGTAAATCTGGAAGCAATCACACACACATCACTTGGAAATGCTCTGCCTCAGTGCAAGGGAAACAGAATACATCAGTGCTGATTGGCCTGGGGTGTATCTCTCCCCCCACCGAGCCCATGTCCCAGACAAGTTAAATGTTTCATTAATTAGGCGCTAACTATAGTTAAAATTAGAAGAGCTGCAAGGATGTCTCCTCCTTCAGACTAATCCTCTAATTAAAAGCAGGGGCCCCAGTTTGGGCTCTGGTTGCTGAGTTTGGGGGCTGAGGTGGTCTGGTGGGGTCTGTGGGGCCAGAAGGGATTGGGGTCTGGTGCAAATCAGGGGCATGGGGTGGGAGCAGGGTGGGGACACCACTGGGGTCTGGTGCAGAGCAGGGACGCAGGGTGGGAGCAGGGTGGGGACACCACTGGGGTCTGGTGCAGAGCTTTGGGGTCTGGTGCAGAGCAAGGGCGCAGGCTGGGGACACCTTTGGGGTCTGGTGTAGAGCAGGGGACACCTTTGGGGTCTGGTACAGAGCAGGGGTACAGGGTGGGAGCAGGCTGGGGACACTCTCAGCCCACTCCATGTGTGATGGATGTGAACAATCCCAAATGCTATTGGGAGCTTGCAGGGAATCTCAGCTGAGGGTGAACAGAAATGGGGCAAACCAGAGTCCTCGAAGGCCTGTGAACAGGGAGGGACACTCAGGACATCCTCCATGTCCTTTACTCACTCACAGAAGCCACAGCTGTCACTCAAGTCCCCACAGAGCCAGGGACACGTCACGGGCACCCCCCTCCTCCATGATCGCTCCACATCTGGGCCATCTCCAGCTCCTCCACAGCTCTGCATGCAAAATGAAAGAAAGACATTGCTCCACCTGGGAAATATTTAGGTTTTAGGGTACATCTCTTTTTTCCCTTGGAGAGTCTGAAAGCTCCTTTTTTTCCCCAGGCTCCCAGGTCTGATTTTGACTGTATGTAAAGACGGCTGTTTTGCTGCACCATTCTCGTAAAAGAGATGAGCGTGAGGAGAAATCCTGTTTTCTTTTCAAGAAGCAGGCGAAGATCTCTTCCATCTATCCATCCAAAGAGCTGTCAGACTGTGATTTGAATCAGAAAACAGTGGTTTTGGCAAGGCATTCTGTCAAGAAACAAAAGCAAACCTGGCCATTGAAGGCAAGCAGTGAGGGAAGAGCACCAGAAAAGCAAACAATGGGGACATTCTGTAGTAACCACAAACCCCCAAGTTTTCTGCCATATTCTGTTTTCCATAAATATTGGCCTGGCTCTAATGTAGAGCAGCCAAGAGCTGCTTGTACGAATGCAGCCTCCCTAACCGAGAGCTTTAATCAACTATAAATAAAGTCGCCATGACAGACAATAACAAATATAAATTAATAGATCCTAGCACCTTCCAACAAACTGGAAAACCAGGAAAGGCTGCTATAAGGCAGATTCTTCCAGGTAAGAAACCAGCATTTCTTTAGGGGTAGTCTGCAACATTTTGGAACAGCCAGGGGAAGGATGGAGAGCTGCTTGCCTCAGTGCACCCAACACTTCAAGAATCAAACCCCTAAACTGGTTAAAATACCTGCAATTTTGCTTAAACCCTTCCTCCCAGGTCAACCTCTCTGCATTTTGGGTTTTATCCATTTGCAGTTTATCTTTTGAGAATGAGGAGTGACTTGGGACACATTAAACAAGTTTTGTTCCCCATAAATCCTGAGTGTTGAAGTTCTCCCAATGAAAAGCTGAAATTGTCACATGAGGAATCAGCCCCAGGAGATGAGGCATTTTATACATCAAATACAATGAGATTTGCATTGAAACCCCAAAATCTGGAAGGTTGGAGGGTATCACAGCCAACACTGATCCTTGGTTGGCAAATGTGCTTCCTCGAGAAGGACCAGGGGTGAGTATCTCCAAGCAAAGAACACCTCATTTTCAGCTTTGAACAGCAGGTGTCAGGGAGTTCCACCCGATTTTTTAGCATACACAATCTGAGGCTGGAAAAAAACACCTTAAATTTCACTCAAGCAAAAATCAACCACGAAATATTTAACTTCTCCTTGAAGTGCAAGCACATTTAGTTCCATCTCTAAACAAAAGTTCCAACAAAAATGTTGGAATCAAAGGAAAGCAAAGCAAAGCTTCATTTTGAGAACATTGCAAGATTAGAGCATAATGAATTATTATTCTGAATCACTCTTAGTTATCATCTTCTCTTGGCTCGAGCACCTGAGAAACATGATTTAATTTGCAAGCCTGTCAGGAGGACTCTCATCCACATTTTTTCCTTTTCTTCTCATGAAATATTTGGCCACAAACACTCACCCAGTTCCCATCCCAACACCCCACCAGCTCTGACCCTGTTTACTTCATGAGAGCTGATTCCTTCCTGGTCTGCAGTGGGGAATGACTGGAGGCAGGAAAGATCCCAAATAAACAACGTTTGTAAGATTTCCCCACAGCAAAAGGAACTACAACACAATATTTTAACTCTCCCACTGTGCCAGGGAATTTCATCAAAGTGCGTGACCTTGGCAATCGTGTCCCTTGGCACCCTGCCAGAGCCAAACAGGGAATTTTAAGTCAAGTAATCATTTCAATGTTTTTTTTCTTTCATTTACTGGAGTTGAACCCTTAATGGGAGTTTATCACATCTTCTGTCTCTGATGTTAACATGTAGAGATATTTACAGAAAAAACAGGCTGAATTGCCCTGGAAGAGAAGGATGCTGGAGTCACACTGCAGAAGTTCAGCTCGTAAAGAGGGAAAAAGAGAGCCCTGATGTTATTTCAGCTGGAATAGCTGCTAAATTCACTACTAGCAGCTTTCCTTGCTGTGAACAGTATCTTTAGCCTGGTCAATGCTTCTGAGATTCCAGGATAAATTTGACATTAATTGCAATTCTCTAGCTGAGGACCTGAGTTTCCATCATGAACCTCAATGACTGTCATTACAACCTACCTAAAATCCATCCTAAAGGAGACTGAACCCTGGAGAAAGCCACAGTTCTCTCATAGCCATTTATAGAAAGGGAAACAAATATGTTTTTTCACTGAGGGGATCGTACACAGTTTGGTATCTGGCAACGAGAGAGCCTCACTCTCCCAACAACAGAGCAACCAAAAAAAAAAAGAAAAGTAGTAAAAATCCCTTCTGACTGACAGAGCAAGAGCTCAGACTCCCTGTGAGGAGGCCAAGCCAAGGAGCACGATGAAGTTTTTCCATGTGGATGTGCCAAAGACTGTGTTTGCCCTGTACTTTTTGCTCAAGAGCACAGTTCAAAAGGGTGAGTCTTGCTGTGATTAAAGCCCCATTATCTTCTGAGGAGGCTCGGGGCAGGCTCTCGCAGAAAATGGATGGGGCTGTGTGGCACCCAGAGGGTTCCATGGATAGATTTGATAACATAAAACGAAAAACTCTCAACCCCCGCTCCAAACTTTGGGCTTGGGGATGAGGTTTGGGCAGGTAAATACAGATACAGAGAGGTTTTATTTCCCCTGAGCTCATCCTTTTGCTCCATTTGCACCTATAACCAGCTCTAACACAGATGTCTGCGATTTTAAGGGATGGGAGGGTTTAGACAAACCCAATCTGGTCATTCTTTAGACACAGTTTTTTGAATGAATGAAAAACAAAATACAGCAGGAAACTTGTTCTGAAATCTTTCCAGTCACTAAAAAAAAATTTTAAAAATTAAGGAATAAAGGCAAAGGAATAATTTTCATGTATTTCAAAATAGATTTTTTTTTATGATCTCTATAGGAAATGTCTTATTCTGAAAAAACTTCACAGTTCATATTCTGATGCTTCCCAAAGTTCAACTCTTTGAATTGTTTTGCAAACAGTGGTTTTCTTTTCATAAAAAAATCACTTCACAAGCTTCAAGAAGGATAAATAGCCTGAAAATTAAAGACAACAGTGAGTTTTCAGTCAAACAAAACCATGCCTGGAACCACAATGAAAAATTGGGGGCAAGAGGGTGTGTATCTTACTTCATTCAAAAATTTTCACAAGCCTCTTTCACTTCAACCAACTCTTCTCCCAGATTTGTATGGGGATTTTTTTTCCCAGTTTGGCTTTAGAACCGCCTCAGGTCTTTCACACCGATGTCAATCACTCAGGGGGTCCTCTACCACAGTTTTGATGAGGGTGGAGGGCAGGCAGAGGAGCTGAGAGGGGACAGTCTGTTCCCAGGGTGGGCAGGAGCTGTCCCCAACCGATGCCTGGAGGAGCTCTTTGTTCAGGAGGGGCACAGGCAGCTCCAGCCTGGGCTGGGCTGGGCTCAGTTAAACCCGAGCTGAAGCAGACAAAATTCCCAATGGCAACCCTCACCAAGGAGGGGGGGAAAAGGCTGCCTGAAGATTCATTGCAGTGAACTGCCTGTAAATATATCAATATATGGTGATATACAGTGATATACGGTGATATACGGTGATATAGGGTGATATACGGTGATACACGGTGATATACGGTGATATATGGTGATATACGGTGATACACGGTGATATATGGTGATATATGGTGATATATGGTGATATATGGTGATAACTATGGTGATAACTATGGTGATATACGGTGATATATGGTGATAACTATGGTGATATAGGTACCTCTGTGGCGTCCACATGTGGATTGCCCTCTGCACCCTTCACTGCCATGTCAGACCCAGGCAAGACACTCCTCAGCCTGACTTGTGTGTGCTGGTGCAGCTTTCTCAGCCAGGGCAGCTGAATTCAGTGCCAAAATGCTCATTTCTATAAGTGCCCTGGGATGGGGATTGAGGGAGGCTGAATGGAGTTGCTGAACTGGGTGAACTCAGCTCACACACACACACACAAAAAGGAGCCATTAAACAGCCTGAATGGGAAACAGGCTTCCATAAATCTGCCTTGCGAGTGAGGCTGGTGCCTAAAAGCAGACTACCTGAGACAGAGGCCAAGACAAACCAGGAGTATAAAAAGCAGACAATTTTTTCAAGGCCTTCAAGGCCTTCAAGGTCCATTCGGGCAAGCAAAGTCTGCCTTGGGACTGACACCCAAAATGGGCCCTGGGTCACGAGCCCTTCACCTTTTATAATTTCTGTCCCATTAGCAGATAGGCCCTTAATTCTCCAATACCTTAGGTGATGATGTTAACCACCCCAGGCCTGCTCCCCCCATCTCACAGTTATTTACATATTTTTGGGCCCTAGGGCAACAAAGATGTCCTTGAACTCTATTCAGAGAGCTTTGTTTTGGCTAAAGGCGCTGGGAACAGAGGATTTTAGCACTGTCATACATGAAATGGGAGATTTTGGCTTTCACACGGAAGGTGACAAGGAATTAAATAACTAACATAAGTTGAACCAGTTGAAATTGTTAACAAAGTTCAAAACAAGGAGTTTGTAAGTTAAAAACTTGAGTTTGAAGACTCAGAGGTTATATAAAATAGAAACTTTATAAAATCTTCTTGCCGATCAGGCTGTATTTGAAAAGAGACAAACCCACTCACCCATGGCCGAGAGGCTGAAATCAGCTCCCCTGACACTTGACTCCATGGAAACCTGAACATTAATGAGAAACTTTTCACGCCTGAAAGTCTGAGGGACACCTCTGCCCGGAGACAGCGAGCCATTGGTCAGAAGAGCTTACATCACCCCGGGACTCCATCCAATGAGCTGGGCTTTAGAGGAACCCAACCAATCAGCTCCTGCCTGGGGGTGGGACAGTGGGCGGGGCTGAGAGGGCCGGGGGTATAAAAATGGCGCACGGCCTCAGGGCCCTAAAAATGGCACATAGCCTCAGGACCTTAAAAATTACCTACAGCCTCAGGACCCTGCTCTGTGCCTGCAGAAGTTCCAGAGTCAATTCTGGGACTCTCTGCTCGGGCCTAGCCCAGGCACAGCCTGGTGCTGGCAGAACTAGGCTCGCTTTCCAACCTTTCTTTTGCTTGGAATTGACCCCAAGCGAGCCCCAGCACTGTTGATCTCCTTGTGTTGGGTCATTTTGCCTTTTTTTGGCATTAAGTGTTTCTGATCACTGGGACCCGGATTTCTTTTATTGTTTTATTCCTCCTGGTATTGTGTTCTTAATAAATTTGAGTTTTGGTGTTTTTTATAAAACAAAGAGAGTTGCTTTGTTTTTGACAAGCACTTTGTAAGAAGCACAGAACTACAGCAAGTTACAGATCCATGAAGAGTGAAAAAGCAGAAATTATCAAGGCATTGAGGCAAGCAGGAGATGCCTTAGGCCACCTCTTGGGATGGGGCGATGGACGTGCTGGGTGATTGTGTGTGCTCAGACCAAACCCACAGCCCAGAAAAATCCTGGCATGGCCAAAATCCTGCTATTATCCCTGCCATCAGGACAGGTCCCCAGCCGCACAAAGGGACAAAGGCAAAATTGGATTATGGTTCAAATGTTTGAAACCAGGCTGGCTCCAATGGCTAAGAAAAAAAAATAAAGGGCAGGGCAGAGGACAGGATTAAATGGAAAGAAAAATGGTATTTGGATAGGTATGGATCAAATGCTTGGTGACTTTTATCTGCTAAAATGTGCTTAATAGCAGTGGAGGAATGAGACCTGAGGGGAAAGGGACATGATAATCCAAGTGGAACATACGTTGTAGGAGGACTCCCCAATGCACTGGTTAAAATATTGAAATAACCAAAATACAGGCTTTGTGTGACCCTAGGGGGGAGAAAAGAAACCAAAAAACAAAACCAAACAAACAAAAAAAAAACCCCAAAAAACCGAAAAAAAAAAACCCAAACAAACAAACAAAAAAAAAACCAACAAAAAAACCCCAAAAAAACCCCAAAAAACAAAACAAAACAAAAAACAAAAACCAACCCCCCCCCAAAAAAACCAAAAAAAAGAAACCCAAAACCAACCAAACAAACCACCCCCCCCAAAAAAGAAAAAGTAGGTTTGCATCAGTAATAAGGCATCTCACCAGCCTTCTTTCTGAAAAATCTCTATTAGACATATTTTAGGGGAGACAAATCAGAGCTCCAAAGGCAGCTGCCAGACCTGCCCCGCATTTTGGTCACCTCTCATCCAACCACTTTCCATCCCAGCAGCACAAAAGGTGTCGCTCGTGGTGAGGATTCTCCCAGCAGCTGAAAGTCTCCAGCCTGGGCAGAAGTGCCCACGCCGGGTGCCAGGGGTGGGCAGAGGAAGGGCTGCTCACTGCGTCCATCCGAAGTGGGCGAGGGGAGTTCTTCTGAGTGGAAATGGATTTTATTGCTCTGGTGCCCACGCCATGGCTGGTTAAAGGGGGATTATCAACAGCCTGAGGTTATTAGGAAAGGTCTGGGAATATTGCAGAAAGCTGGAGGGTCCCTCATCCCCAGAGCTTGAGTCTGGCTGAAAGTGCCAACTCATTTTGGGAACGTCGCTACAGAAACATGGCAGAACTTTCTGCATCATTTCTCTGAGAAGGCAAGATGAAAACTTTAACTCTTGTCATTACTAAAAATGTGGTGGCCTCTAAATCTCTCCAAATGCACTGATATGAGATAAATCATAATGAACAAATAAATGTTGTGGCAGCTAATTGTGCCTTTTGTCGAATTTCACCACATGGTGGCAATAGTAGTAAAGGTTTGATGCAAAAGATTTTTCTGGAAGCTCCCAAGCCATTTAAACTATAAACTGGGCTGCTGTTCAGTCTACCTTGTGGAATAATATAGCTCTATTTTTTTTGTGTGGAGAAATCAACTGACACAGCTCCTTTATTCAAAACTATGTGCACTTCTCACTCACATGTCTGGTGAGGACTATGGACAATTTATGAGATTTTTTTTTAATGTCTTCTTCATTTCTTTTTTTCCCTCCTATCTTTTCCTCCTCCAAAACACATAAGTGCAGCTTCTGTGAAATGTTAATTCACAGAAGGATGTATTCTCAGAATCAGGAAAATTGCGACATTCATTTCTTTAGCAAATGAGGGAGACTTCATAACACATGAGTTGCCCAAATGTTCCGGTAAGGTCAGATATTTGTATACCAGATTAGTTGCCAACAGAAGAAAAAAAAAAATAGAAAAAACCCGTCACAAAACAAAATAAATAATAATAAAAAACCCGAACCAGCAAACAGTATTAAAAAGCAGTACTTTGGAGCTGAAGTGTGACTTCATTACAACTTCAGTTGCTAGTGGTGACTGACCAATATTGCAACATCATTTCTAGAGGTAATAATAAACTCCTCTCATCTTTCATTCTGCAGAAATACAAACTCGGGGCTGATTCTCACTCACCCTGAGGGTGGAGCAGGGTTGGCTGGTTCATACCAGGCACAGTGCACCCTCTTAGCAGGCAAGGAAACAAGCCACAAGCAACAAGAGGATGCAGGTTTTATTTTAGGCACTCAAATAAATGTGCATATTGTGGTGTGTCTGATAGACCTGTGCCCCTGAAAAGCACCCCACGGTGCTCCAAGGGCATCACAGTCCCACCGAGGCGCTGGGGGGTGATGAGAAGAAGCACAGAGCAGGGGCAGAAATGCAGAATGCAGAATTTCAACACAGCAGCACGCACACAAGAGTTAACACCCCGTTCCCGAGAGCAGTCCCAGGGGTTTCTGGCTCTCCTGGGGATTTGCTGCTGCTCCAGCCGTGTTCCAAAGCCCCATGCAGCGCTGTCTGCAGCGCTGGATCAGCAGCGGCATTTCCTGGAGCACCTGTGTTTTTCTTGGAGGTCTCTCATCTCCGTACTGACCAGACCTGATGTTGCTTATCTCCAGCGATTAGATCAGCTCATATCTCCAGGACTGGAAGGAATGATACAAAAACATCCCATCCTCCACCATCTTGGCTGATCTGCCAGGAAGAAGTTTATTTCCATGTCCCAGGCGCATGTGGAGATATGTGCAGGCAGACAGGTGCAGATAGAGCAGGAAAGCCCCCAGGAAAGTGCTTTAACCCTGTGGTCACCCATTCACATGGCCAGGGAGGGCCTGGTGCACACACAACACTCCACTGTGTCACTTGGGACCGCCTGGCATCTGCTCAGACTTTTGGCACTGTTTCAGTGGTGGCCACATCCATCCTGGCTGGCTGAATATGGTTTCCACGCCTCCTGGAGGTGATCAGGCTGCGTGGGTGAAATCAGATGTCACCTGAGCCAGGCTTTGTAAAATGGCCCTTGAATAAGGCCCAGGAGGACTTAGCAGATGGTGCAGGATGATCTCTGAGTGCTGACACCCTCTGCTGCCTTTGCTTGGGGTCACCAGCCCAAACTGCATCGTCTGGGACAGCTCCACACACATTGCTCCCCTAGGACCATCCGCCACTTCTCTCCCAAATGCTCTGCCCTTGCTCCCTCTGGCAGCCCCAAAGAAGTCAAACAGCCCCTGGAAATTGCAATGGCATCACTGAAATAAGTGGTTCTTTGCCATTTTACCTCAGCAGGGCATTTATTCCAAGCCTCGGGGGCTGACACGAGGTTTTCCCTGCCGTAACTGTGCCACTGGCGTGTGCTGCTCAGGCCATCCCACGGTTCTGCTTCAGGAACTTCAAACTGCTGTTTGCAGCTCAAATGTTCGATGGAGCAGGATTCCAAGAAGGGAGCCATCAGTAAAATTGATCTCTTTGTCTGAGCAGAAATCTTGGATGAAATCTTTCCCTGCGAGTCCAACAAAAACAGCACATCAGTGACTCCAGTGGATTTCATTTCTCAACCCTCTAACATGTAATTCCTGGACAGATGCCCTAAACTGAAAGAATAAAATACTCTGCTCCTGGACACTTGAATTGCATAAGAGTGCATGCCCACTGCTAAACCATGCACAACTCGTCATTTGTACTCTGCCCGAGACTGCCACAAAGCCCGAGGTCTCAAGGGACCAGTATTTTTATATTGGTTTTCCTAAACAATTCACATAAATCACTCAGAAGGGACCAGAAAGAAACAGTGCCGGGATCGCCTACTGAAACTGCCTCCTGTAAGCAGGTTAACAATTATCACACGTGAAAATAATGTGTAATAGGTGAAACTCTGGGGTATGCCCCCAGGGTTCCGTGGTTGGTTTTTGGATAAGGAGAGGCAAGATAAGAGTGGACTTGGACATCTCTGGAGACATCATTTACTTCAGGACTTTGGAGTCTTTCATCCTTGCTCGGGACAGAACACATTCTTCAGGCACATCTTTTCTCTGTGCCCTTGGTCTGGTATTGGTGCTTTTAAATGAATTCTTTATTTCTCAAGGGCTGTGAATATCCTGGAGAGCTTAAATGGAAAGTGTTCAAACAGCAGAAGAAATCAGTGAGGCAATTTAGTGGGCTATTGACTTATATCACAATTTAACAGGTGTCTGAAGGTCTATTTGTCATTTAGCTAACTGCAAAACACATTCAAGGAAGATACAGACCTTATCCTAATTTTCTCCTCAGACACACTAATCATTACTGTAGGAGCCCATATAAATCAATCAAAGAGAAAACCAGTCAGCAGCTGCAATCCAGTTCATAGGCAGAGCAGCATAGCAGGACCTGCCCCTCCCTTTCTCAGGGAGGGCTGGGTAAAATTCAACTCCCCGAATTTTATAGTTAGGGAGAAATTACGGTTTGGCTTCTGTGCCTACTTCTTTTTCTTTTTTTTCTTTTTTTCTTTTTCTCCTTTTTTTTTTCTTTTTTTTTTCAATGCATTGACATGTACTATTCCTTGAATTGATGTTGGTAGGAACAGCAGAGCCTGTATAAGCCTGGAATATTTGCTGTACAGTCTGTCCAGCACCCACCAGGGCACCAACTTCCTGCGTCACGATGGAAAGGCGATGAGGATCACACAGTCTTGCACTTCCCATGTCTGGGGCTGTCCTCAGCAGCACCATTTAATTGAGTGCCATTGAAAATCAGGCCCATCATAAGATGTACTGGTGAATATCCATCATTAGCTGTGCTGTCAGTTCGCTTTACAAATGTCACTGCTGTTCTTTCAGTAGGCAGAAGGGACCCTTTACAAAAGATTTCCCTTTTCACACATCCAGCAGTGTTAAGCAATATTCAGTATTCAGTGTTGCATCCCTTCCCAGTACACAAGACCTTACTGAACACCTTATCTGACTGACCATCACTCAGGCCATCAGAAATTCCTGATTTCTCTGGGCATTTCTCTTAGCTTTACACTTGTCTCAGCTGCATTGACAGCAAGTATTTCAGGCAACAGGAAGTGTTTGGATGAATTAGAACTTCCTTACGGCAAATGTGTTTAGTTAAGGCAGTGATAAAGAGCAGAGGAGGGTCAGGCTGACACCAGGAGCACAGGTGACCACAAAGGTTATTTCCTCTGTTAGCAGGTGGTGTCTCAGCCAGTCCCTGCAGGGACAGGGGACACGGCTGTGACACCTAACCAGGGACAGTGTGCAGAAAACCTGATTGCCACATTTCCCCTGAACAGCATCCAGCTGTTAGCACAGCTGTAACGGAGCACACACAGCACAAACTGCTCTCTGCAATGCTGTGCTTTCTCCTACCCCGTGCCTTGTTCAGAGCCCAGGCTCTCCAGCCATCCCTCCTTCCTTCCAAGGAGGTGGAAGCTGCTGAACAAAGCCAAGCACAGCCTATAGTTCTGCTTTTTATCGTGCTTTTGAAGACGCTGCTTAATCTCTCTCTGAACAACAGCCAGTTCCAAGAAGGCAAGAGAGAGCAAGGTCCTCAGGACAAGATGATGGATGGAGCTGCAGAGTTCAGAGTGCTTTGTTCAGCCACTCAGGTTCGTTCTTTAGATAATGATAAAGTTAACTGGATCAATTTTAGAGGTTTATAGCAGCAGAATGACTGTGGATTGACAAGTCATGAAGTGCATAGCCCACTTAGATGTCATCAGGCTGACACAACACAGACTGTACCTGGAATATCCAGGTCTAGTATATTTTTAATTGACTAATTGTCTTGGAGATGGCATGTCTTAAATAATACTAAAATCATGGCTTCCCTGGTCAGTGTTATCCTGGTTTTATTTTTAATATCACCACCCACTAACCAGGACAATACCCAGGCTTTCCTAAATCCATGCCAAAGCACCCATTAACCACTGTGAGCTGATACTTCTGTGAATCCCCATGGAGGTGAATTAGTGTAACTCCATTAACTTAAATGGAGCTTTATTTTCTCACCGCAAGCAAGTAGCTCCCTGCCTTGGATCCTGAGTGAGTCCCACATCAAGCAGCACCTCTTCAATGAGTTAAACAACAAATTTGTTCTGATGCAAAACTGACCATAGAGAAATGGCAGAGTTATGTCAAGTTATGTTGGACTATGGACTCCAGAGACATTTTCTCTTTGCCATGCTTCTCTCTTGCTCTTCCAGTGAATGTGAAACTAGGAAATAATGAAGGAATCTGCCACGGGAGTCTATTGTCCTTGCAACTTGAACAACATTTTACCTGCCCAGCTGGAAACCCAGGTGGTCTTCTAAGAGCAGAGAAGCCCAACATTTTACATATTAATCGTATTTTCAGCCCTGATCAAAATAAACAGGCTTAGAGTGCCCTTTCCTTTGCAGTGTTTTTTGTAATGGTTTAATTTCAATTTATAGAGAATAGAGGGTCGTGCTCTCAGCAATGTAAACAAGACCAGATTTGTGTCCCCATCCATTGTGCAGCTCAAGGTACAGTTGTTAATTTAAGCTGCAAAGGGACTAGGGTGTTTTCTGAAGAGGGCAGTGCTGTGTAAGGGGCAGGCAGTGAGGCATCATTCTCCTTCAAATCTGTGCTTCTATCCAGATATATCCATTTTTCCCCTTTTCCTTGGGTTTTCAGTCTCCTGAAAGGATCCTCCAAAGGTGACCATGAAACGCAAATGCACATTTTCAACAGAACAATTTGTGAACGTGAGATGTCAAAACATATGCAGAAATAATAATAAAAAAAAATTTTAAAACTACCAAAAAAAAAAAAAAAAAAAAAAGAAAGAAAAAGAAAAGGAATCTTGTGAGCCAAAAATTGAACATGTTGAAAATTCCTCACCATCACTGTGCTAGTGGGGATTGCCAAGGATATGGCACAGGGAAGGACAGAGGGGAAATCCTTGGTTTGAAGGAAAGCTTTGCAAATTGTGCTGCAAAGTGTGTGTCGGTACAAGTTTGTACAACTTTTCCTCTTGGAGCAGTCGGTTCATTGCTTCCGGAAGGAGAAGCAATGGAGTGAAACTTTGATATTGGCTAACAAAGCAACCTGTGTGTGAGAGTCAGGGTGAGGTCTTGGCTTTCGCCTTGGCTCCTGGCACGGAGGGAAATCCAAGAAAAATCCACCTTTCCCAAATCAAGAGACTGGATTTCCAGCCAGGAATTTTGACGAGAGATGACTGCCCCAGGGTTACTTTAGGTGGCTCCCCTGATTACAGCACTTGTGTTGCTGCACTGACACAATCCTGCTTGCGGCTGGAATGAGACAACACAGCAGATTGGGAGCAACTTTCCCAAGCTGGAAATCAATACATTCAAATAACAGGGGTGAATTGTGATCCCTGTCACATCTGGAGCATTCTGGAAGCTGCAGCAGCATTGTTGAGCCAGCCCATTGCTGGAGCTCTTCTTCGGACCAGATGGTCGCATGTTGCCATCCCTCGCAGCCTGGGTTTGGAGTGCTGCAAGTCAACACTTCCACTCAGTTCGCTCATTCGTGCTCTTTCCAGCTTTCCGTGCAGGGCCAGGCAAGATCGCTGTTTGTTTGCTTGTTGTTTCTTGGTTAGCGCCTCTGACAGGTTCATAAAACAATATTAATGGATCAACACAGAAAACAAAAGATTTATATATTTTAGCAAGCTGAAAAGCAAATAAATTTGCAGTTAGCACTGAGACCAACAGAATAGCTTGTTTGGGACAAAATGTTATGCTTGCCTTCAAGTTTGAGAAATTTCATTACAATTTTATTTTTTTAAACTTCCATTAAGGATGGTGGCAAGTGTTAAAATATTTGTTCTTATTGGAAAATCAAAACATTCTCTTTTGAAGGGTGCTTTTTCTGAATGTTTGTTTGTTTGTTTGCTTCAGCGGGAACAGTTCTGCAGAAATGAGGCGAATTCACAAAGCATTTTCATGGTGCTGAATCCCTGTTTAAAATAAAAGAGGAAAAAAAAAAAAAGGCAGCTAGAGCTTTTCCCAGCATTACTTCCAAACTATTACAGAAATTAGAGTAAAATGGTCCTGATTAAGATGGGCTGGGGGGGGCATCACCCTTGCAGTAACTCTATCCAAGAAAATGGATTTACTTGTGATGACTTTTGGGTCGTGGTATTTATAAAGCCTATAGTCTTCAGTGGTTCATTTTCAGAACATTCTTCTTCCATGACATGAGGGCGAAATATTACAGATAATAGCCCCAATTTTTGTAAAAGACAAGAGATGCAGGATTTACTGAGACAACAGCCTGCAGGTCCTGAGGTGTGGGTGCAGGTGGGCACTGGGTTCACTGCATGTTACAGCTCAGGACAGCAATACAACACATCTGAAAGGACCTGGCCTTTGGCCTCCTCTTCCTCCTCTCACTTCTTGCTTTTATCTTTTTTTCATTTGGTCAGTCAGGTCCTTCAACTATTAAATTTCAGTGTGTCGTTAACCCACTTTTTAGAGGTTCCGCCCTTCCGTTTCGCCAGCCTGTGGCAGCTCCATTTAGGTCACCCAGGAACCACACTTCCCACGTGGCAGGGACAGAGAGGACACCCACATGAAAAACCCATGAGTCTTTCAGACAGGGACAAGTGTCCTTCCAAGGTTCCGAACAGGAGGCAGAGGAATTAGCATTAAAATAAAGTGTTGGTTACGGGAGCTAAAAAAATACGCGTAACTGGAAAACACTCTCCCCCATAAACTGGAAAAATATCAGCTCTTGTGGGCTATTTGCCAAGGATTCAAATTCTCATGAGCAAGCTCCACTGAGCTCATTTGAAAATCCTCGTGAGCTCTGCTGCCATTCACCCATTAGGCTCAGGATGGAAAGAAAGCCTGGAAGCTGCTGAGGAGTCAGAGGGCTGCCCGTCCTCCCAAAGCCAAGCGTGGGACTCAGCAGAGCTCTCCCCACCCCACAGAAAGCAGATGACACAATGTTTGGGCTCGTTCTGTCCACCCCCATGTGGTGGAAGCAGAGGCAGGGATCACTGGCTTTGTTTGCGAGCTTTCACAGCAGCAGAGGGATTGGCAGAAAATCAGGTGTCTGCACCCATATTTGCGAGGCAGCCCAAGTCCAGGGCTGCTGTGTAGCTCCAGCCTGACAGCTGTCCACACTGCGGCACACAAATCACAGCTCCTCTGGATGGCCTCGTTATAGGATGGGTTATAGGATGGGTTGTAGGATGGGTTATAGGATGGGTTCAGTCCACCTCCAGGTCACCGGGCCCTTGTGCCCAGCCATGGACCTCTCTGGGGTCACTAAAATATGCATTTCCATGTTTTTCTCCTTGCCTGGCTATCTGTCCATGAGTTTGACAGCAGCCACACTTGTCCTCATGCGTGCCCAGAGGCTGGGGAGGCTGCCCAGGTGTGAACCCTCGAGCGTGGATAATGGATGTGACCAGCCAGATGTGCACGTGGCACTACCTGCAGGCAGATGTGCGCCAGCTCTGGGGAGCTGACCCGAGCGTGCAGCAGGGAGGCAAAGCTGCGCATTGCACAAGCTCCCTGAAGAGAGGAGGCAGCGCAGGACCCCCTGCCACAAAGTGCTTATTTGATTTCATTTTAGATAAGGACATTCCAAAGTTAAAATCCAAGCCTTGATAATGGTGATGAAAAATGAAACTAGTGTTGAATGCTCACTGCCATTCCTTTTTTATTTTCCTCTTTTTTTCTTTTTTCCACAAAGGCATGAGCAAGTTCTTTCTAAATTATAAATAAAATATGATACCTGGAAAAGAAGGAAAATTCAGAGGTAAGGCTCAGCCTCTTGACCTCGTTGCTGTGCAGCTGAACAGCTAACACTGGGACCCGATTCCAAGACAGACTGTGGGCATGTCCTTAGCTGTGCACAGCTGAGAAAATAAAAGACCCTCAGCCAGGGCAATAACCCAGATAAAGCATCACCTCTCCCCTCCACCGCAGCACCTGGGGGTGTCACTGATTTCCCCAAAGCCACAGGCTGGAGCCCAGTGTCACCCCCCAGCCACGGCAGTGGGACACATGGGTGGCAGCAGCACGTGCCCCTGAGATGTACTCATAAAGTCAGGCACCTCCTGATTTTCTGCTCGAGTAGATTTTCTCAACTCCAGCTGCCCAAGTCGAATGCGCTGTGTGTTTTTCCCTGGTGCTGGGTGATCCTGGAGCCCTGGAGGCACCGCTGAGGATGTGTGGGCAGCCTGGGCTGGGCTGTTGCTGTTCCCAGGGGAAAGCTGCTGAGGGAGGATTTGGAACATGCAGGGGTGTTCTTTTTTTGTTTAACATTATTTTAAGTGATCTTTTTGGAAGAACAACTGATAAGCCTCAACACTGAAATCCAGGTTAATGGAGTAGGGGAGGTTTGCATGACCGAGCTCAGTTTTGGAAGAAAACCAATAAAGATCAACCTGTTCTAGGCAAAAAGCTCAAACAGGCACACAGAGGGCCATTTCAGGCTGCTGTCTGCACAGGGGAGGGTTGGTCTTTCAAAACTTGTCGTATGAAAATCTCTTTTGCAGTTGGTAAGAGACAAACAGTGATTAGCTTTGATGCAGATTGCTGGGGAGGCCAAAACATCTGCCACTGCTTTCCTCCCACCATCCCAACGCGCAGGGGGAGGCGACTCGGAGAGGGATGCACATGTTTTCTTTGCTGATATTTTAGAGTATGGCTTGTAAATTTTAATTCTAATGATGGCCTGATGATGTTATCTGATGACACACAGCCAGAACTGTGACCTGCAGCAGGTGGAGAAGAGCCACTTGTGGGGGAGCTCTCGACATGTCCCAAATTAAGTCCACAAAGTCATGGTGCCTTTCTGGAGATGAAAAACTTTAAAAGAGTGATTTAAAGGTGACACACACTGGCTCATTCAGGCAGAACCGCTCTGCCCCCTCCCTGAGCCTACCTTTAATATCTAATTATCAGGACTAATGACTGATTATGTGTCTCCAGTGTTCTTGACCTTTAATAATTCCTGTCCCAATATGCTTTACCACTTTCCGGGGGGAAATGTTATCTGAAGTGTGAAATTAGCCATTCTTTTGTTATGAACTCACCACTTGGCCATAGCTCCTACATAGTTTCAAACCTGAAACATATTTGAACTGTTTCCAAGTTCATCTAGAGCGTGACCTTGTGTGTTTTAATAATTATAATTTCCTCAGTAAAAGTACAACTCTAGAACCAGAGAAAAAATGTACAGACAGCTGCAGGGGTGGGGATGGCTGACCTTAATGACGAGCTTTACAAATATAGCAGGAGGAAAGCAATAAATCTCCAAAACCAAAATGCTTTCTCATTTTAACCCCTAGCATGCAGCAATGCCCTGAGAGCAGAGAGGAGCAGACCTTCCTGATAGTGGGGATGGGAATGTGGAAGGAGAACACAGAGGAGGTATCAGCTTGATCTTCCTTTTCCCATGGAGCTGCTCCTGTGTCGGATTTCCATCTCCAGAGCTGTGGCGTAGAGCAGCTGAAGGCAGCAGGGTTTGCCCCTGCCCTGGGTGTGTGCCCATGTGAGCAATCCTGCTGGAATCGAGGACTTGAAGGGAGCGCGCACATGAGCAATGTTTTGTAGATACTCGGGCTGGAATCTGGGCCACATGGCTCAGGACAAAGAGACATGGCAGTGGGACATAAATAACGCAGACATTCGGCTCCCAAACCCCAACATACTCAGTGAGTGCCAGAGGCACTCCTTCCATCCCACGTCTCGGGAAGCAGGACCAGGACCACGGGGTGAGCAGGACAGTGGGGTGACCAGGAGAGCAGGGTGACCAGGAGAGGAGGGTGACCAGGACAGCGGGGCAAGCAGGACAGCGGGGCGAGCAGGACAGCGGGGCGAGCAGGACAGCAGGGTGAGCAGGACAGCGGGGTGAGCAGGACAGCGGGGTGAGCAGGACAGCAGGGTGACCAGGACAGCAGGGTGTGCAGGACAGCAGGGTGTGCAGGACAGCAGGGTGAGCAGGACAGCGGGGTGAGCAGGACAGTGGGGTGAGCAGGACAGTGGGGTGAGCAGGACAGTGGGGTGACCAGGACAGCAGGGTGAGCAGGACAGCAGGGTGAGCAGGACAGCAGGGTGAGCAGGACAGCGGGGTGAGCAGGACAGTGGGGTGACCAGGACAGCAGGGTGAGCAGGACAGTGGGGTGAGCAGGACAGTGGGGTGACCAGGACAACAGGGCGAGCAGGACAGCGGGGTGACCGGGACAGTGGGGTGACCTTCACAGGAGGGTGAGCCCTGGGACCGGGGGCTCCTGGCACCCAGGAGAGGTGGTGCCCTGATGGGGCAGGGAATGGGATGGAGCAGGGAAGGGCTGTGCTGTGAGCCGTGATCTCGCTGGGAACAAAAGCCTGCTGCAGCCTGCTGTAGGTACCATCGCTGCTGCAGAGGAATTTGGGCCGCAGCAGGAGGAAATAGCCTATGTTTCTCCTCCAAACACTTCCCCTCTGTACAGCAAGCAACTCCTAAAGCCTCAATGGAACAGGGTCAAAAAACAATCAAAGGAGAGAGGCAGTGCGAGAGACCACCCAGGTCAGGGTGCGTCTGCAGGCATGCATCGCTCCATGCAGTGCAGGACTTCTCTCAGCCACTTCTGGGAGATTTTACCAGAGGAATATGACTAACACAACACTTGGCAAAGCAAAGACTAATAGTGTGATTGTTCTGTCGGCTTCTTCCCTTCTTGAGTAATATCGTGCTGAGCAGTGTTCGAGTGAGCGATCTGAAAGGCCTTTTCATTATTGTATCGAAAACTCCTCTGACTGCAGATCTCTTAATCAAAGGACTTTTATGTAAAGTCACATTTTTTCCAAAACCAGAAAAGTTCAGGCGCAGAGCATAAACATTAGACTCATTATTTAGAAATAGCAAGTAAGTCCTTTGGGTTCTGGTATCAGATCAAAGCTAAAAAATTAAATTGCTTCAGAAAAAAAATTAGTTCATTTTGGGCATCAGCATATTTCTTGTTTGCTTTTTTATTATGGAGCTAAAAAAAGGAATAGTGAGATTCTGTCGGTGGTTTTCAAGTGTTTTCCAAAACTGGATGGATGCTGCATGCTAAGTACTTCCACAGTCTGTGGAGGCAAAAAATATTTTGTTGACATGACAATAAAAACATTCTGCAGACTTATCGAATTATTTTTCCCATCACCATCCACAGCCACAAGAAAGCAGCACGATCACCACACTGCCATGGAATAGAAACCTTTGAACTGAAGTGCTGCAATCTGCCCCGACACGTGGGGGAAGAGATTTCCATCTGGGAAGAGTTTTCTATCCACGTTGTGGGTGAGACTTGGGAAGAAGGCTCAGGTCGGCAGTGTCCCCCACCAACACATGGCCTGACCATGCTGTCCCAAGGAAATCCCTCCTTTTGGGACTGCCCAGTGGTAACCACTTTACCAATGGTGGTTTGGGCAAAGATAATTAGGTTATTATTGCTAAGGTGTTTAGCACCACTGTTCTGGTCACCAGTGCTGTTTATCTTCCTCCAGTCCCACCTATTCTTCTGTCCCTTCCTTGCTTTTGGCCCCCATCTGATTTTTGGGCTGTGGACACACAAGTGATGGAGTTGGCTCTTGGCGCAGGTGCAGGATGGAGATGTGGGGGTGATGGGAACTGTGTCCCACAGATCAGACACTGCCAGGACCAACACTTTCTCCATCCAAGACAAATCCCACCCCACAAACAGCTTCTGGCAGCAGCTCTCACCCTGCTGTTGGTGGTGGATGCTGAGCCTGTGGTGCCGACTGCCATGGGGTATTTCAGGAGAGGAGGAGCAAGAGGAGAGGTCAAACTCATATTTGGGATTGCTTTTTTTTAACCTTCCTGATTTTTTTTACCTTCCTGATTTCCTTGTCCCCAGGAGCCATTACCTGTTGTGCTCACAAGGCAAACGTGACCAACCTTAATTCCTGCTGACTTTTGTGAACTCCGCAAGTGCCTCAGAGAGAGGTGGGACTCTCGAGAAGTACTGAGGAGAGCAGGCTGCTGAGGGCTGAGGAATGGCAGAAATGCCACATGTTTTCTGTTCGTGACACCATGGGAATCATTTAATCACACAGTGAGACCGGTTCGCTCTACCTTTTCACCAGTCCTTAAGATGTTTCCCTTATCTCTGACTCTGTGGACGGCTGGGGTTTTCCCTGCCTGGCTCCTTTGTCACCTACAGATGGCTTTCAGTGCTTAATCCTTGGGAAATGTGAGTTGTGTCCATGACTCAGCCACAGTTTCCCTGCTTGGCTGTCACACGGTGTTTCATCTTTTCGCTCCTCGGTCCCCATCTGTACAAAGAGGTCAGTAATGAGGGGAAAACAAGCATGGCAGGACCAGCTACACACAGATCCCCAAGTGTTGAGGGGCCATATAATTTCTTAAATGAATTGGTCACGTGATACTCATGATACTGGGTTTTTTTTCTTTTTCCTCCTTTACTGGGTAATTGAAACTTCATAGACATTAAGAACCAGAAACATGCATGACAGCTCTTTATGTACAAATAGCTTTTTCTCTGCAAACTGAGGGGTTTGTGGGGAAGAGAGTTCCTTCTGTGAGCACTGGAGCGAGCAAACACCTGTTTCCCACAAGTGTTACAATTGCCACAACTGGCATGAACAGTTGATATTCAGGGTATAAATGCAAGTTTTCCATCTCTGCATCGCAGGATTAGCCGTGTTGTCCCCAGTTAAACCTCCTCACCAAAAATATAACTAAACCTTCCCCAATGACCATGCCCTCCTCCTTCTAATAATTCTGCCTTCATCTGGCCTAAATTCTGCCCAAGTCTTTGCATTTCCTATAGGCACTTAAGACCTCAATTAATCTCCACCCGGAGGAGAGAGGAGGCCCAAGAACACAGGTGGATGAGTTGGTCCTCTGGCTCTCACTGAATGGGAGACTCGAAGCCATCAGATTGGCACCGTGCCCATGGAAAAGTCCCTGCTGAGGCCAGGGTGTGTAATTCGACCTTGTAAATTCAGTAACATGGGAACCAATTACACGGAAATCCAAGCTCCAGCAGGCAAGGCTGCACTCTGCTGCTCTTCGGCCAACAACTCGCAGTGAAGGTTGGGATTGAGCTGATGCTGACTTGGCAGCAGTGCTGAATCCTCTGGAATTCGTGTCCTGTCTTCAGAAAGGAGGAATTATGTATAAAAACGTCTTCTGGCCACCCACTTCCACCCTGCCACTCAGCCCTGGCCCATTATTTGGGAAACTGCTGCTTGACAATGGAAAAGATAAATCAGTGTACATTAGAAAAATATCATGGAACTCTGGCTCAAGGCAGGGAATCAGAGGAGAGCAGAGTCCAAACCTCTCTGCTGGTTTAGTAAAATGGTGTGATGTGATCTATAAAGCAGGGAAAAGGAAAAAAACAAGCTCTCCTGCAGGCATTGCTGGGCAATGTGAAGAGACACCTGGGAAAGGACCTTCTGGCAGAGAGAGCTGGGCTCAAGGAGGTAGAAGTGGCTCTTTCTCAGACGTATTTTCCTTAACTCCATCCAGCACCATCTGATGGAGCTCCCTAATCACAGCACCACAGGGAGATGGTGTGTGACAGATGCTGAGCACGCAGAGCTGGCGCTGGGAACCACGAGAGCGCCTGGGAAAACACAGCCCAGCCCGGGCAGCCCTGCTCTGACAGGCTGGGGACATGGGGACCCACCCTGCACCACCCTGCACCCCTCTGCAGGGCCAGCACGGCATCGCACTGCGGCAGGAGAGCTGCTTTTGGGGAAATGGGAACTACACCAGCGCTAATCCCTCCCAGAGGGGTTGTTCATGGACCTTCAGACACCATCAAAGCCAGAAGCACAGCGTGCTCGTGGCCAAAATCACTCACTCCATTCTCGCCTTGGGAGGGGGAAGGGTCAGAGATGTTATTCTGTGTTTGAAGGAAACTCTCAACCAGAGACCTATTTTTCTTTCTATAAGAGAGTAAATTGGCCGTAGCTGCAAATGAACTGCAGGGATCCACTACAGACCGGGATACAAAAATTGCATTTGATTTCATTGTAATCAGAAATTTCATTCCATTAAGAAATTGAAAGTATTGATTTAAATAATGAAACCATTTTATAATCTTATACTTAAAAGTGTCTTTCTGTAAGCATGGGGGAAAAAAAAAAAGACATTATAAGCTTTTGAGGAGAACGTAAGAGTCTTAGACTCAGGAAGACTTCTGATTCTCTGAAACTCTTCAGTGGTCACCTGAACACCTTTTGAACTCTGGCCTGCCTGCATTTTTGCAAGTGGCAGAGATGTTCCACTTGTTTTTCATGCCCCAGCTTCACCCTTCAGTGCTCCCTCCACTTGTTCCCTGCACACCTTGAGTCCTGGCAGTCATTCTTTGTGTCCTGAGCCCCTCTGAGCAGTTTTGATGTCCCTGGGCTACAGTGTCACTCTCTGTTTCATATCTGAACCTGTCCCTTCCCTTCCATATCTGCACTTATAAAGTATCTCTCCTTTTCTGGTATTACTTACTCCTAACCACTCTATAATTACACTGTGGAGCCCCATCAAGATCCCAGGAACAAAGCCCATATGAAGGATGCAAAAATGGACCTCTATCTCAGGGGAAATTGTGCCATGGCAGAGAGGAGGAAGTTGTTTGATCATTAGTCTTATCTAGAACAAATTGCACATAATAACCTTTAATATTTTCTATCAGATTTGGTCCCTCAGACAGACACATTTTTTTTTAAAAATTGAGCTGTATTTAACTGAATCATCTGAGTACATCTGAGTCCCCAAAATAAGATACTTAAATGTGCATTAAAAAACAAACAAATCACTAGTTCACTGAATGTGGCCCTTGTTTCACTGCCCTTGACACAGGCTTTGGAACTCAAAACTTTTGTATTGACTTAAGATAAATGCTGCAAGACCATAAGCTATCCATTGTTCTTATGGTACCCAATAATCTAGTCCTTTTATTTAAATATGATATAAGTAATCCTAGAGCCAATGAAAGCATGGAATGACTAGGTGCTACGTTCCACAAATACTGTATTGCATAGAAGAGTTTAACTCCTTATCTGAAAAACAGTTGGCTGTGACCATATTAACAATTATATTATCAGTTTTCCTTGGCAACATTTATGTGTCAAAACGTATCATGGGTTTCACAGCTTAGTTCCAGAAATAGGCTATGATCTGGGTGACATCATACCTCTCCGTAAAACTCTTTTTTTTTTTGCTTTTCATCTTTCCATAAACACTTGTACTCCCAGCCCTACCCTGGATCCACTCAGGCCATTAAGGCATAACGAGTTCTTCCCTCCGTTCAGCATCACAGCTTGGCAGGAGGGTTGAAAAGTTTACCAAAACAGCCCATTTTGTGCTGGAGAACAGGAGACCTTGCAGCTCTGCTGCGGCAGAGCAGGAGCAGCGCAGAGGCTGCGCTAAAACCAGGACCACCGAGCAGTGAGGGGCACAGAGGCTGGGGGTGACTGCAGGGGCCTGTGGGTCCCTGTGTGATGTCAAAGGATGGGAATGTGCCAGGATTGGGAGGTGGAGTTCCCTCCCAAATCCCTCCCAAATCCCTCCCAACTCCCTCCATCCATCCCTCCCAACTCCTTCCCTCCATCCCTCCCAACTCCTTCCCTCCCTCCATCCATCCATCCATCCATCCATCCATCCATCCATCCATCCATCCATCCATCCATCCCTCCCAACTCTCTCCATCCATCCCTCCCAACTCCTTCTGTCCATCCCTCTCAACTCCCTTCCTCCATCCCTCCCAGTTCCCTCCCACGTCCCTCCCAACTCCCTCTCTCCCTCCCTCCATCCCTCCCTCCCTCCCAACTCCCTCCATCCCTCCCAACTCCTTCTGTCCATCCCTCTCAACTCCCTTCCTCCATCCCTCCCAGTTCCCTCCCACGTCCCTCCCAACTCCCTCTCTCCCTCCCTCCATCCCTCCCTCCCTCCCAACTCCCTCCATCCCTCCCAACTCCTTCCCTCCCTCCATCCCTCCCTCCCTCCCAACTCCCTCCATCCCTCCCAACTCCCTCTCTCCATCCCTCCCAATTCCCTCTCTCCATCCCTCTCCACTCCATCCCGGGATGATCTGCACGATCGCTCCACCCAGGGCACTGAGCAGGGGAAGATTCTGAAAAACCAACAGCAGGCAGAGCTGAAAACCTCCCATGTGAAGCCTAACGGGGATTTTTAAATACTGAGGAACAGGATTCTTGCAAAGAAAGCCTTAGAAAGTGGTGTTGTGAAGCTGCATTGCAAAATTCAATTAAGTGAAGTTGCAAATAGCTGCATAACGATGTTGTGTTGGAGTCTGGGTGCCATTTGGATGATTCATGAACAAACATTGCACTGTCTTTTCAATTGCTTTTTTTTTTTTTTGTATCTTTTCCATTTTTTCACAAGTGTATATTAGGAAAAAAAATCTAGAATAGTTTTATAGCATTCAAAGAAGAAAGGATATAATGCATTCTGTCAATCCTTTCCTTCAAAAAGTAATGCAGGATGAAATATAACTAAAAAACATATAATATATTGTCATGGTCAGTTCCGTGTCTTCATGAATGACGCCACAGACCAAAACATTTTCCTTTATTTTGAAGGACCAATTTCCTGGGTCTCAACATAGCTGGCTTTTACCTTCAAAATCTATGGGGTAAAAAAAGAAACCAACCATACCCAAAAAAAAAAAAAATCGACCACTGAGTTGAAAAGTTGTCTTAGGAATCACGCAGGAAAATAAAACAACTAAGCGAAATTTTGAAACTGCATGTTTGGACCACATTAAACTCTGGGACAGTTTTAAAACTCAAGTTTTAGCCTTTCCAGCTTTGGTTTCATTTACTTTGGAAGAGAGTTCAGCAGCAGTGAAATTAAGGTACTTCTGTCAGAAGCTGAAGAGAAGCTTTATAATGTAATTTAAGATCTTTAAGGGTTTTTTTGAAGCTTTGTACTTCTGCATGCAAACAGCTCTTCACTGGACAAATAGCATCTGAATATTGGGATGCCCCTATCAATTCCTACAGAAGTTTGGAAGTGACACAAAGCTCAAAATAAAGATATATTTAAAATTTTTTTGTTTTTTTTCTTTTCCATTTCCTTTTTTTTTTTCCCCTCCAAAAGCCAGAGGCATAATTAAAAAAAAAAAAAAAAAAAAAAAGAGAGAGAGAGAGGGAGAGGGGAAAAATACAGTGGAATTGCAGAACAAACAAGATGGCAAAATAACAGAACTATTTTTTAATAAGCTGGGTATTTGCCTCAGTATGCAGTTCTCGGAGGAGAGGAAGTTTCTGTGAGCTGGCCAGATCCCCTGTTGCAGACATATGGACACCTGGAAGAAAAGACAAAAGAAAGTTTTATTCTTGTATAATCCTAAGGTTACCTTTTTGTGACAAGGATAAGTGCTCCTTGTTAAGGAAATCTTGAAAGATTGCAGAACCTGTAAATTGTAGCTTTTACAGGTTAATTGATAAGGGAGCATAAACCTGGGATCTTTACTCTTCCTGTGAACGCAGGATAATGCCTTTAACACCGATGGACCTACAGAGTTGGAAAGTTGTTTTTGTGAGGACAGTCCAGCTGGTGAAAATAAAATACACTGAGAAAAATGAAGTGGAGATGGGGAGGGAGAGGAAGGGGAAATTCTATAAATAAAACCTATATTTGAGTTAAGCTCTTCTTGATCTTTAATGAGTCTTGTTTCCTAAGGGAAGAGAGGAATAAGAGCTGTGATGAGGGAGACAAATACTTGTTGAAAATTCAGGAGATATTTTCCAGGGTCCCAGCCTTGAGGCTGATCGGGAACAGAGCTGGACTCGCCCAGGGGAAAATACAAGATTAATGAGGAGGACTATAAAATCCAGAAGAGAAGAGAGATGCAGAAGAATGTTCCTCTCACTGAGACTGAGCATGGGATAGAGGAGGATTAAACCCTAAACATTGTTCGTATCTCAACTTCTCTTCAAACCTAAGCTATGAAAAGCATCTTAGCTCTGGGATGATTTTGCTGGGCTTTCTAAACCTTAATTAGTTAGCTTTTAATTCCCCATCATCATTATTTATTTTAATTATTGCAAGGAGGCTAGGAGCAGCTGTGGAGCACCGCAGACTCTGTTCCAGTGACACAGCGCAGTGCAGGTCCAGGACAGGAAGAGCTAGCAGTTGATGCAGTTTATTCTGGGCTCTGTTTTAGTAGGAGATGACCTGAATTTTGCCTAAATATTGGCAGTTGGCCTCAGCTGCTTTACAGGGCTCTCTGGTAGATCTGGCCACTCTTGCTGGGGACATCTGTGGGGAAAAAGTGACAGCAAAAGAGCCATGCTGCTTCATCAAATGTTCTCTGAGCTACTGTGTTATAAACACATTTAGTGTGTCAGGTTTTTGTTCTTGGGATGCAAAGAGTCATGATACAGAACCCCCCCTTGATACAGGACTGCTGGAAATGGGCATTCAGTGCTACCTCTGACTTTAACAGGAGCTGGATTTCAAGAAACAAGTAGGAGAGGGGGAAAATCTCAAACCCTAATGCAGCAAAAGGAGGGTATATTCTTTCCTTCTATTCCCTTACAGAGATTTTCTTGAAAATGAAGTCATTCTATTTAGAGCAAAGCATGTTCTAATGTCTGTGTGGAAGTGTGTCACTCAACCAGATGTCATCCACCAGTTGTGACACTCAGTTTTGAAAGGAAATGTGTTTTGCCATCAGGACTCACAGCACTAATATTACCAGTACTCATTTTCCTACTCCATGATCTGCAAATATATCAATTTAAACAGCGAGGCTGCTATTACAGGAGAGCATGTGATTATTTAAAGGCAATGCAAAAGTCACACAGGCTGCAGGTGTTTCACTGGAGTGCTTCAGAGGCACTTTTTCATTAGGGGTTGACACAGATGTGTCTGTACATTTCAGAATTCATATTGGGTTACCAAACCTCTTTACATGTGCCTTTGCTGGGAGGCATTAAAAATATTCCCATCCCCCTTGTGAAGTGCTTGGATGGGCTGTGTGTGTCCCAGGGCATGCACAGCTCCTCAGGTGCTGTTTGTGTGCCCTTGTGACCAGATTTAGACCAGGTTTAGCCCCTGGCATGGGTAAGGATGGGGAATGCAACCACCTAAATGACATTTTTTTTAGCACTGGACTTTGTTTCTCACACAGGGCCTGAAGAATAGAGCGTCCACCAGTAAAATGCACCTCTCATTGCAGTTAGAAAAAAATATTTTCATGATATCTCCCAAATATTTGATGAAGGCAGAAATACTGAAAACTCTACAACACTGAAGGTACCTTCTTCACCCTGGCATGCTGGAAAGAGATGCTGTGGGAGCCAGGAGGACTTAGGTCCACAGAGCTTGTGTTCACTTGGCCACAAGATAAAGGGGGAGGTGAATCTGGTCACGGTCTGAGTATTGTGAAAAAGAAGGAGGTGGAGTTAAGTGTCCTCTCAGAAGGACCTGCCACACTCAGCTGAACTTGATCTGAGACACAACCTCACTAAATCATTGGTTTGAATAGAAACATCAGATGTCCACCACCGCAGAATGGTGGGAATGGCACAGGAGAGCAGAAAAGGGCATTTCTGCTCACTCCAGACCCAGGGTTTGCTTCTCTCCATGCCAGCAGTGTGCTGGGGCACTTCTGCGCACAGACCATTCCCATTCTTGATGGTTTTTTTCCTCCAGTGGGGCTGGAGGGAGCAGGGGACAGCACTCCTGCTCTGTCTAGATTGGTGTGGTCACACACATATCCTGTCCTTGGCTGTCACAAGCCAACCTGTGTCAAGCAAATGCATTTGTCAAACACATCTGTTGACTTTCCTGAACGAGTTGCACAAGATGCTCACCTCTCCTTTCTAAAAAAAGGATTGTGTTGCAGCCAACATTGCTATCAGAGCTCAGGAACAAATAAACGTGTGGCTCATCTCCAAGGGGCTTTCCCCCCCATTTCCTCACAATTGACAAAGAAGCCAATGTTGTTTAAGAGTGAGACAGGATGACAAATCCATGCATGTGCTCTACTTTGTAGCTGTCTGAGCCTGCTGCTGCGGGGTTGTCTTAAGAATGACGGCATTATTATATATTTCCTGGCACAGACAATCTAAACTGATGCCCATTTTCTTCCATCTGCCCTGAGAACTGCAAGGAAAAGAACACACAATTGTACCCCGGATGGATTAAAACAGGAAGTGTCATCTAAAATGATGGAAAATCTGGTTGTCAAGCAAAAAAAAAAAAAAAAAAAAAGATTAAAATGTGAATTGAAATCTTAACAGTGGACAGATTTCTGTTGTGGTTCATAAGTGGATGTAAAACTGGAACAATCTCAGTAGAGCAATTGTGTTGTGTTATGTCACAGTGTGGCCCCAATTACTTCACTTCCTTCACTGGCAACCTCTGGGATGTGTACATCATGAAATAGTTGGGTAGGGGATTGATTTCTTTTGCAGTTTGAAATACGTATCCAGCAGAGGAAATTTGGCCAATTAGAACAAAGCCCAGACAGGTGCCCATCAAAGAATCACAACACAGTCCTAATGTTTGTCAGAAATCACCTAATAACAAACGACAAATTAACCTAATCCATCTCCTCGGGGACCCTGTCAGGTTTGTAGGCAAAGGAAACCAAATTGTGCCATGGAGGGATCCCACACAGTTTTATTGCTGCCAGAAAGAGCTGCTCCTCTGCCTCGTGAGCTGCTCTCCTGTGTCTGAAATTTCCCATCTCTAGGGAGTCAGGCCTGAAAGGAGTTTGCTCTGGAAGCTGCTGCTGTGAAGATCTGATAAGAGGAGAGACAAACCAGAGCCTGCTCACAGCTCTCTTCCTCCTCCTGGTTCTGCCACTCACGTCTGGCTGCTGTTCTCCCACATTGTGTGTAAGGACAGAGAAATATGGATTTGCAATTCTGGGGAAACTCCTCGTAACCTCTGACATTACTGCCAGCTTCTCATATCTTAGAAGCCTACTTAAATTACAATAAAACAGTCCAAAAGTCCCCCCCTTCTCCCTCCTGTTTCCTGTAGCCAGAATTAAGCTCTACTCCCATGACAAGGGTGGGTTTATGAGCTACCTGCATGTCAAGAAACTCCTCCTGGAGATCCGTGAGGGAATGAGAAACAGCAGCACCGAGCTGGGGGAGAGTTTGCAGCTGGCAGAAAGGTCTGATGGCACCATCACTGAATTTTTGGTGGTGACGACTGCAGCGTGTCCTTGGCTGTGAAATGGAACCATCTGGACACAGCCCTGGGCAGCCAATTCAGCTGCCCCTGCTTGAGATTGGGTTGGACATTGTGACCTCCAGAGCTCTCTCCCAACCTCAACCTTTCCGTAATTTTGTGAACCCACTGATGAACTTTGTTTTGTGCAATTTATGCAATTTCTCCCTGCCTTAGTATCTCATGGCTGTAGGCCCCATTTCCCACACTTAGTTATCCATTTTATGTATTAGGGGGGAAAAAAAGACCTCCCTGCCTCACACACATCTTCTGCTGAGACTCGCCCCAATCTCCTCTTACCTTGACAGATCTGTAAATCAGATGGCACTCTCCCTTTGGCTCACATTTTGGCTTGGTGGGGAGGGTTTGAGGGGAGACGGGGGACTGGGGACTGGAATATCTTTTCTATTTTGCTTCCTGGGGTTAAATATATTGCTTTCTCTTGGTTTAGCCTGGCAGTTTTCCCACTGACACCCTGGGTGGTAACATGGCCACACTGAATTCAAGCTCCCTCTTGGGCTCACTGGAGACAGAATCTCAGCCTGTGTCTCCTGTCACGTAGCCCCAGGTCAGCTCTAGCATTTAGGACTTTTGAAAATGCCATGTAGCTCCCCTGAAGCACCTCTTCCCACTGAAATAACTTATTCAGAAAGATCTGGTCTTTGACTCCTGGAAAATTATTATCTGTATTCAGTGGGATGCATATTCCAGCGACTGAGGATTTGGTTAGATGATCTGATCTCCTCTCTGACTCACTCAATGTCATTTATCTGCAGAGTTCTCCCTCTCCTTGATTAAGAAATGTCTTATCTGTAGGCATCTAGTCACCATCTGAAGAGTTCAGGAGACAGACAGAGAAAAAACACTCCTTCATCTCTTTGCTGAATTTCTTTCTCAGACTTCAGTCTGTTGCATCCTCTTTACAACCTGTCAATGAGTACAGTAATAGAGGAATATGAAATATAGGGAGAGTTTAGTGCTTTAGAATCAGAATGAAAGGTGTCCCTCAAAGTTAGGGGCATGTGAACCTTATCAATATGTATTAGAGTGTTTTTCATTGGGGAGAGAATTTAAATAGGGTCATTTGGGAAAATAAACAAATGTGCTTTCACATTGCTGAGATTTTGACTTTGTTTTTCAGTTATCAAAACATGCCAGCCAGCTCAGAGACTAATGAGAATTCCACCCACCAAAACCAAATTATATTTATAATGAGTAGAAATGCTTGAAAATTCTGAGTTTTGAGTGCCTGATGAAAGTGTGTTGATCACTGCATTTTTCAAACAGGAAAGAATAGATTCAGATTTAAATATTGTCAAAGACTCTTTTCCATACCAGTTTTCTGCATAATTAATAACATATTGGGTTGGGTTTGCTCATTTCTTGAATACAGAGGTCTTCACAAAAGCTGTGGTTAATCCTGAAGTAGGATATGGTTCATGTAAATATAACACCCAGAGAAAGAAAGCCATAAATCAGACAATAGAGTTTATGATCATAAAAAAGTTATTACCTTTGCTCTAATGCTTTGTCTTCTAGAAAGAAAAAAAAAGAAGCTAATTTATAAAAGACAACAAAATAAATTTACTTCAAAATGAGTTGGTTGCCACTAGTACACTCATCCAAACTCCACTAGCATTTGGCTATTTTGGTGTAAAAATATATAATCTTTTTCATCCTGTCAAGTTATATGCTAAAATCAGGAGGATTGTATGGAAAAGGTCAGTAAGGATCAATCTTTGAGAGGGACAGATTGCTCATTAATGAGTGCAGTAGACTGATCACCACAGAAAGAATAAAATTTAGTGATTTTATCTAAGAAGTATGAATGTTTTTCTTGTCAAATGTCATTCCCTTTAGAACTTGGCAATGGTAACTTACTGCAATTTTCTTTCAAGTGAATTTCTGCTGGGCTGTGACTCTGTGTGTAATCTTTTTCTCATGATGGTAGTAAAATTTGACATCTCAACTGTATATTTATAATGGAAATAAACTTCATTATGAGTCCCCAAAGGGATCTGATCTAAATCTCATTGAATGAAAAATGGAAAGACTCCCATTGACTTCTCTGATCTTTGGTCAAACTATTGTAGCTGTAGAATTCTCTCACTTTCCCCCTTTATGCTTTGCTTTTGGAAACCACAAGTATTTTAAATCTGTGTATTGGAGCCATGTCTTGTTTTGTTCCCATCATCTCACCGAGTGTTAGAGGTGCACTTGCAGTGTAAAACTGAAAAATTATCATTTTGTTTCAGCGCTGTTTTCTTGGCAGCAGAGCGCACAAGTATGACAGGGCTGAAATCCCAAGTTTACATTAGGCTGCACAGAGCAAATTTTGTAGGAAGGTAACTGCTGACTTCTGTAGCATCGTGACCCATTCCAGGGGAGTAGAATTTGGCCCCATTTCTGCAAAATAACTGTGGCTTTTCCCAGCAGTCTGATCATGTCATAATTCACTTTAATGCTCGTGTAGACTGGCCCAAGGGCTTATATAATTATTGCGCCTGTCTCATCATGAAAGATGGATAACTCACACCTGAATACAAGAGTAGGAACTTGTTGTTTTGTTTAGATTTTAAACATTTTAAAATCATTATTAAATGAGCAAATTACACATGCCCTGCAGAAGAGGGTACAAGTCAAAGCTCTCTGGGTACTTCTTACTACTCCTGCTATGGATTTTGAAGAGTAACATTTCATTAGAAGGAAACAATGATTAATAGTATTGCAATGAATTTATCCGAATATAATGCAGGGAGTCAAAAACAAAGAGAAACTCATTGGACATAAACTGCATTCCAGTGGGATTTCAGAATATTTCGTAGATCAATTAATACTTTACCCTAAGCCACAGGATGTCATATTCATGAGGGACTCTAATTATGCAGATGTGTGTCAGGAGTGTTATTTACATAAAGGTTTCTGAATAACCCAGATGATCATTTCTAGCTGAGATAAAGTCCCAGAAGGTGAATCTCCCTTGGCTGGGGAAGCCAAAATTCCCACATTAGCCGAGCCTGCAACACACATGAAAGCAACAAAAAATCAAATATTCTATGAAAACAAGTGCCAGGCAGATGAAGATATTCAAACGCTAGGGAGGTCAGTAAAAAGGATCTCTTTCACTTCCACAGCCTTATACCGAGGATTTTGGAGGTTAGCAAATGGAAGTGTTAAAACCCAGACTGTGGTGAAATGAAGAAGATGCTGCAGACGTGGGATAATACAAGATTCCTCATGAAGGAAATGTGCCATGCTGATGGAAAAGCACTCAAAGGCACTGGGCAAGCTGTTTCCAGTCCCTCCACATAAATTCCACAGTTCCCTCCCTGTGCCACTTATGGATCCATTCAGACCTTTGCTGTTAACAGGTATATATTTCACTTCATTGGGTTTTTTCTGATTAATTTAATACTTGAGCAGATAACTATTATAAACACCACAAGTATTGGTTGTTGTAGGAACTGAAAGGAATAGGAGTATGGGGCTGTAAAAGCCCGTTTCTTCCTTCGATTTTCCCTATATTTTATGTTAATGATCTTAATTTCCTTTCTTCTCCAGCCAAATCAGCAGAATTTGTATTAAGATAGGTACTAAAGGACTGTAATATTCAAGGCTGTGCACTGTTAGAGCTGAATGGCTGCAGAGTGATCACATCCTCCCTCCTCAAAATGAACACATGACAATTAAATCAGCCTCACCTCCTGTGAGGAAGAGGACAAGACAAGGGCCGAGCATTCACATCCTGCCTTCTCCGACTCAGGGAAAGCCAAGTTTTGGTTTTCTCCTGCTCCTCTGTTGCTTTGGCACAGTCAGTTAGTACTGAGGACTACAGCTTTTCCTTCTCTGTCACCTTGACAGTGGATGCCACGTCCAAAAGACTTTGGGAATTACAAATATTATAAAATCAAAAATCCTCCTTTGTTGCAAAGAAAAATAGATAAAAGCTAAGGGGGCCACAGGAGTTGCACTTCTGACTGTGCTGATTCAGTTATTCCTGTCAGCCACGGTCTTGTCTTTTCCTGTGCAAGGGAAGGTTTTAGCTGGAGGATACTTGGGTTGAGCATAATTGACCCATCCTGGCTGCAAGAGCTTTTATCTTTGTGGCAAAGCTGATCCCAAATCAATATCATCCGTTTGGTATTTACTTTCAACCCAGCTCGAAGTGAAACCTCAGATTTAGGTGAGGTTGTGCCCTGCTTTACACTGTGATAGTGCTCAGAGAGGCTTTAGCAGCAGTCCTGAAACCAGCCCTCCATAAACACTTGTGATCTGCTGAAATCCAAGCCAAAATGACACCTCTAGCATCTTGCACAGTGTTTGATAAGTAAAACTCAATAAATTAAGTTTATATCAGTTATTTCCTACAATTTCCCTCATGAAACTATCTTGCATTTTGTTTGAATGCTACCCCAGCCTCCATCATACTCCACTGGGAACAAAACAGCTCAGTCCTGTCATCTGCTTAATCTTTTTTTACTATTACAGTCACCTGCCTTGGCTGACTGACCTTAATCCTTACCTTTTGTCAGGAGTTTGTTCTCTTGGAGTGAAATATCTCCATGCATCTTGTGAAACAAGTCCAAGGCTTTGCAGGAAAGCAAAGGGAAATTTCAGACTGAAGGCAGTGGAGGATCTGACTGAAGTTCTGAGGATGGCAGGGAGCAAACTGGGAGATTTGTCTCACTGAAATGCTTCAACCAAGTCTGAAAAATCATGGCTGGCAACTGTGGAGCACGCAAGCATCAAAGAGAAGTGCGGGTTAAAGGGAGAAAGGCAGAAAAAGAATATATCCTTTGTGCAGGGAGGTTATGCATTTAACAGATCTCCTCTGAGTTAATAACACACCAGATGCCAGTGACCTCATGGAAAAATGGAATTACTTAGAACCTCAGTGTCAGAATGTTCGCAGCCGTTCCTCCTGGCTGACCGTACTTCTGCCACAACAGCTCGGGTTTTGTGGTTTTGTTGTGGATGATTGTAATCATTCTGGCTCTGCTTGCCATGGAGGAAAAGGACACTTATGCCCTGAAATCTCAAGCTGGGGACAGAGCCCTGCCATGTCACCCCAGCTGTAAATGGGGGAGCTTTTAGTGAACCCTCTCCTCCCAACCATCGAGTCTTGCACTTTACCAGGGGCTGTGAGTAAAGCTGAGCAGGATGAAAATCGTTCCCCCAGCGCTAATCACATTAAGAATTTTAAGCCTGGATGCCAGGAGGGTGATGGATAAGAGCTAAACCACCTTGATGGATCTCGAAGTTTCACTGGAATTTCCCTTGCCTTGAAAACAGAGTCCAGCCACGATGAGAAGTGCCACGGCTTTCTTCACTGCTGGACCTTCAAAGAAATTCCTCCTCCAAGGTGCACCAGACAGGAGATTCCAAGCAGAAGGGGGTGTGGGGGCTCTACTGAGGTAGTAGGTACAATTTTAATTTTATCTCCTGTCACGAAGACAACAAAGCTGCTCTGTCAGACCATTTCAGACAGACCAGCTGAAGCCACCCACGCCACCTCCTGCAGTGCTCCCTCTGAAACACTCCCTAGCAAAATGGTTTGTGAAGCAGCTGCCCCAAATTCTCCATCAGCACCTGGACATTTTTTCCCCTTAGCCTAGCACTTTTAGGAGTCTTTACAAATACTAATGCAGGACTAAATATCTGCTGTGACCCTGCTGGGAAACTGAAGTTCTGGGAAAGATGGAATGTGTTTGCAATTTTAAAAACTTCTTTTGCAATTTACTTTTTTAAAAATTTCTTCATGAGCAACAGGGCATTCATCTTTAACTGATTAGGTATTTTCTTGATGAACTTCTTTGACCCACAACTGGGATTTATCCACAGGAGCCAACCTCTGTTCCTCCATCGAGTCCAGCAGCACTAGCTCTGTCCCGGGCTCTCAGCTAGCAAGACTTTCACCTTCTCTCAGGTCCTTCTTCAGGACTTTGCTGAAATAAATTCCCCTTCAGTTATTATTTGGCCTGCACAGGATTTCATATGTATAAAGGGTTTTTTTGGGTTTTTTTTTGCAACCCGCAGGCCACTTTGGCTTTCTGATTTAAACCTGATCTAGGTGTAGGGCCAGTCTTATTCCTGCATGATTTTTCCAGCAGATTATGAAAGCTTCCAACGGAATGCAAATGGTGCAAAATGAAAATTGAAGACTCATCTAATCCCATGTCAGCACAACACTTTAAAGAGGGCCTAAGAAAACACAGTTGGGTTTTATATGAAATAGATAGGTACGGCTGCTGAAAGGAAAACGACACAAAATATGTGTGCACTTCAAAACAACTGACCTGGGGATGTCAGCCTGTGGTCACACACATGAAAGCAGGGAAAGATGTGTTATTTCACTGAACTGGTGGTAAGAATTACCTGGGCTCATCTTGGCTGGATCTGCTCAGTAAACAGAGGTCTGTGGGAACAGAAAAATTCCCAAATTTGTCTCGCTTTTTCCAAGTGCATTCATTTTTCTCTTTAAATTCCCGAGTCCTCTTCTGAAGGGTTGTCAGAAAGAACAAATGGAAAGAATATTTTTTTAGAGATGAGAGGAAATCTGAGCTAGGCAGATCCCACCTACTCTACATGCTTTACCTTTATCCTACCACTCAAGTCAGAATTCTGTTTTAAGGAAAAAAACAGAATTTTTTTGCTTGCCCTGCATTTGTGTTGTAGGTGAACCCTCAATGCTAGGGAAGACCAAAACTCTCCTGAGTCATCAGATTAATCACTTTAGTACTTTAACACTTCCAAGATGCTTTGGAGCAAAGGTGTGAGGATCTAATTAGGTCTTAAATTTCAGTATCTGGGTCTATGGGCTCTTGTCTCCTGAGCAGTGAAAAGGAGTGGAACAATAGGAGTGGTGATAAGCTTTCCCCAGGAACTCTGGCAGGGATATTATCTGCCTAATGGGATTAGTATGATAAACACCTTTATAGTGCAAAACTGAATAAGAAGATGTTGATATTGTGAAATAAATGAATAAATACATTATTTTTTTAAAAGTCAATGTGATTGGAATATGAATCTCCCTGTCTGCCCGCACGTGTGATCTTATTGCCACGTGGTCCATGGTCCTGTGTAAAAGAAGGGTTTTTATTAGTTTCCCTATCCTGTACATTCATTTTATCTCCTCCCCAGCTCCTCACCTCAGCTGACTTCTGACAGGCACCATTTACCCTATCTGGAAGAAAAATAAATAGTCCTTTTGCCCTTATTGTATAAAAGCAAGTTTAGGTGGTGTTCCAAAGCCCTGGACTGGGAGAGATTGATTGATTGATTGATTGATTTACAGTGTGAGAAACCTCATGAGGAGTCCCTGACATCACCAGGTTGTAGATTTAATTCTATTGAAAATAACTTTCTCATCCCCCAAGCCTAAATTAATGACTCAGTAATTTACTGAGTCAGTAAATACTAAATCTTTCAATAGAAGAGGTGAAAAAGTATTCTTCAGAGGAGCATTAACGTGTTGTCCTCCTTATTTGGTGCAATAATCGCATTAATTAAGGCAATTTTAATTAAATAATTTTCACCTAGACTGACTCTCAAAATTGCAGTTATTAACAGTAAGAGCACTAATGGCTCATCTCTGCTGCAGTGGGTTTTAATAACAGCTCTGTTAACTGTGGGAGCTCGCACCCCACAAGATTTTGAGATTTCGCGAGTGGGTGTGCTGCACCCACTGCCCCGACAGAAATGTCACTATTGTCCACTCTGCTTTTGTCCCTCCTCTCTCTCCACAGCAGCCTAAATCACTCTATATTTGCCCTCTTTGTCCAGCCTGACATTTGGTCCCACACCACCAAACAGAGCCTGGTTTGAGGTACCCAAGTAGGAGTTGGTTGCACTTCAGGTTCTTTTTTTTTTCCTTTCTTTTCCAAACAGCTCTGCTTGATAACGGAGCAGTGAGGCATTTCTGAACTCCACAGGGGCACCCACTGTGGAAAAGAAGCCCCTACCTACATTTTTATGGTCTGTCCACACATGAAAAGGTGCCTTTACAAGATGTCCTTCTTCGTACTCTAAACATGAAACCTGTAATTAAATAGGAAAAATGAAGTTACCGAGCAGTAAGTACTAAAAAAGCTCAGGCTTCAATAGTGTCCTGTTCCTAGGAGCTCGGGTTAGCCTAAAAGGATAGAAATGGTGCAAAAAAGCAGGTCACAGCTATTTCTAGAAATTGTGGAAGTGATTGGAGCCCCTTGACGCCAGGAACTGGAATTTCCAGACAGTAAAGTAGCACTGAGGCAGACTGCAGCTGATGCCAAGGAGCTCTCAATTATTATTAATTCAACCACAAGTAAGTGCATTTCAGGTAGGATTAAAAGGTGGAATTAAGACTACAATAGTGTGGACAGTCAGTTAAGGATGGAAGTCCAGGCTGGCAAGGCAAGCTCTGCCCATCAGAATGTCTCATGGAAAACAGGCGAAATGACAGAAACAGAGATCAAAATAATTTCGCTCTTGAAAGTCTTATTTTCCCCCTGTTTTGCAAATCAAGGCACTTCAAAATGCAGAATTTCTTGTGATTAGACTAGATGAAGTTTTTAATTACTTTTGCAATCTTTCTTAAAAGGAGCCCTGAAATAGAACAGCAACTATTACATATAATACACATTTTACAGTCTTCCTAATTACATATGTTTCACCTATAGCTATTATGCACAGTCAATTAAATGTGCAGTTAAGACTCCTTAAATTGCATGCCATGGACAATACCGAGTAAATAAATAATTAGGGAGTTATTAAAATGCAAATTCATAACATAAAGGAGCAATTATGGAAGAAGAAAGTATTTTAGTTCATGACTTATTGACCATATCAGCTCTTCTGGCGGGTCCTTCTGCATTAATGTGAATGCTGCTGACATAAAAGACACGGCACAAAATGGTTTGTTTTGGTCAATGCCTAATTACTTACAGCCTTTAGATCCTGAGGTCTTGACTTAATGGATTTTAATGGCTCAGAAGGAAAAAGGAAGCTCTCTGCACACCCAAAGAGTGTGCATTCTGGAAAACCAATTTTTCTTTAATGTTATGTATTTTCTCTATACCTATCTTTGCCCATCATTCAAAATTAGTCAATTTTTCCCCTTTTTTTCAAATTTAGCTCACAGAAAAGAAACCACCCTGCTTGCCAGACTTGTGTCAATGAAATCTGAGATCAAATGGAGCTTGGACATCAGGAACTGGCACAGATCCCATCAGGGCTGTGATTTTTCAAGCTGTGGATGAGTCCTACCTGATGCAGGAACTCCTGCTTTGGATTCATGGAGTTCCCTTTCCCCGGCAGCTCCAGCTCTGCCTCATGGCCTCTGAACACAAAGCTCAGCGATGTGACCACCAAGAGCTCGTCCAAAGCAACATCAGAGATCATCTTTTATGGCAAACACATTCTAATTTCTTCAAACCTAAGTCATTGGATGTTCAGGGAAGCCTTTGTGCTGCTTTGGGCTGTTCCAGGGCCACTTCTGTCCTGTCTAAATCACAAAGAGACAATTCCCAGCTCAGGAGTTGCTTCCCCAGATCAGCAATCAGGTTTGGTAGGTCCATAGCTTCTCTGTGCTAATAATCAAATGCAGAAACGAGTCCCTGGTGCCACGCAAAGCAGTGAGGACTTTAGAGGGTGTGCAGAATGTGTGTGAGCAGTGCCACAGCACACGTGCTTGGCCATCAGCTCCCTTTGTCCCTTCCCAAATGAAAACTAACATGTAACATATAAAGGATCATTTTCCTTCGCAGTGAGGCACGCTGTGTGTGCTGAATGGATTTTATTCATATAAGGAACTGACTCAGATTTCTTAAGCTGATAGTGTTTTCAGTATTACCTTAAAAGTCCTCTATAAAATGCTTTAGAAAAATTCGAAACCTCAGGTTTCTTATAAATACATTTTTCAAGATGTAGGAGGGAATTTCTATGCGTTTCTGCTCCTACAAACGATATTGGCATTATTTTATTGACATTGATTCCAGCTTTGTTGCAATAACTTTCTCTGATGCTGTGCTCTTTGCTATGACTTGGCTAGACTTGCCTAGAAAACCAAAATTAGAAGAAGAGTTGCAGTTCAGAAAATATTTATTGCTATACTAATTACATATAAAAGTAATTTTTACAAATCATATATTGCAAAATTCCTCCAGGAAAAATAAAAAAACCCCACATAGTAGTCGGAATAAAGCAGTTGGTTACCTTTCAGTTTTATTGGCGTGTACAATGTGATTGCATCAAACCAACTCCTCACCTAATGAAAACTAGCAAAACTCTATTGCCTCCAGTCACCACTGCTTCAACCAGAAATAAATCTTTGGCTCTTTCATTGTATGTGCAAGGCAAATAATTTGNNTAAAAGATCATCCCTTAACGAAGGGAGAAAAAGACAAAAACTGAAAGTTTTCCCTTGTAGGGAAGTCACACACTTGTGGTGTGGAGTTCGAAATAAAAATGGGGGGTCTGAGATGGAAATTGGGCAATGAGCAGGAGATGATCCCACATATCTGCAGAGCGTCCTGCCTGCTATTTATCCAGTGTACTGATCATCATTTTGAAGCTTTTATTTTCTAATTTTATTTTCTAATTGCTCATGGCTATAGCAGATCCCATCTTCAGTCAGCAGAGCTTCTCCTAAATAAAACTAAAGTTGCTTTTTAAAGCCCCTGGAAGTTTGGAGGTTCAGGCTTAAACAAGAGGAAAATTAATAAAAAAGGAAAAAAAACAGAACAGTGTGCATGTACTGTTATCTCTCCAATAACTTCAGCTTAACAAGGTTAGAGAGGAAACTGATCTAATCATTGTACATTTTTCATATTTTAAAAAAAAAAAGTTCCTGACAAAACCATGGGAATTAATGTAACTGGTTTCAGTAAATTAAGGAAATCATGTGTGGCATTCTTTTGTGGAAAAAAAAAAAAAATCTCTTTGCTTTTCCTTAGCTCTCCATTTTCAGCTCCATACTTTGAAGAACCATGTGGGTCACATCTAATTAGGTGTGGACTCCTCTGATAAAGCATTTTTACCTGGTTTTAGATAGCAGCAATGTGTAACTGATGTGGTCAATTCTTCCCGACCTTCAACAGCCATAATGTGTTCTGTAAGGCGCACAGGGTTGGGGCTGTGAGAATTTAATTTCAGCTCCCAGCTGAGCCACATGCACCCAGAAATGTTCTTTTTTGCCCCATCTGGGTTTTCCCCAGCTATGGAATAACTTCTGCAGGTACTATTGGCTGGCTGAAATATCTTAATGAATGTAGGGTGCCTGGATGAGTCTGTGGATAGATAAGTGAAAAGAGAATTAAAACTCTTCATTTCATTAGTCTTTAACTGCTTCTCCACACTAATAAAATGTTGGAAATATATAATGTGCTCAGATTGTGTTATCTTTCAAGCAAATGTTAAAAGAACCACAGTAACCAATTTAAAATATGCATGAATACATGTAGTATGTTTACATTGGTAAACCCAGTCTGTTTGTACTAGGAAACATTTTTAGCAAATAATTTTATTTATAACCCCTGTGCAAGCATTCCAGACAGACGTGGTCTGTAAATTCCAGGAGACTCTATTTAAAAGGGAATTCTTTAACTAAAAAATGAAGCTAATAATAACTCCTTGAGGTGCTAGATACTGCTCCAGCTGATACCAAGTGTCAATCTTCAGAGAAATGAACTCAGTTTTGTTCTGACACTAAGATAATGCTCTATGATTTCACTGTGAAAGCATTATCTATCCCCGCTCTCTTTACCTCCAATAAAGTTTTACAAGCCATGAAAAGGCCTGGAGATGAGCTCTTTTCCTACTGGTGCTGCTGAAGGTTCCTTTTGATGCCGACCGACAGAAACCTCCCCGGTGAGAACACTTCAGTGCCATTTCTCAATTTCAGTATTTGGTCTGAGCTGCAGAGTCTGGGGACAGACAGGCTCTGGGAACGGCACACTCCTTAAAGGGAAGAATTTAAAGAAAGACAGGAGGAAACCCAGGTGAAATCTCCATTAAAATAACTCATTTTCCAAGCACTGGCTGTTGTCTCCTTGGCTTCTCCTGACTCGCTCCCCACAGAGGGTGACACTGCGCCTTGTCCCCAGGGCCAGGTGCTGTTGTCCTCCCCAGGTGGCACAGCAAGAGCTCCTAGGAGGCTTCTCCACATTTATAATGACACTGGAGACAGGGGAACTCCCACTTCCTACCCTAAATAACTCCCCTGGGGATGATCTGGTTTGTTCTGAGCCAAGCACTGAGTTTTTTCTGACTGGTGTAGCTCTCCGACTAAAGCAGCAATTAGGAGAAACATTGCCAATTAGCTAATTGCATTTCTCACAGCTGCCTCAGTACAGATTGCCTTATATGTCATAAACTTCTCTACGGTTTATAAATGACTTGTCTCGGAAGTACTTTTTATAAGCAATGTGTTCGTTTATATTTTAATTCCAGGAAAGTTGTTGGCTTTCCTGTTCCAGTGTAGAACAATGCTCCCATCCAGATTTCCTCTGGGGGTTTGTGAGCTTTGTGCTCACAGACACCTGAGCAAGAGCCACAGCACCTTCCAGCTCAGGAAATAAATAAATAAAATAAATAAATAAATAAATAAATAAAATAAAACCAATTCCTGCTGCACACTGAGAAAATCCACAGGGACACATTTCCGTAAAGCCATGTCACCCCTACTGTCCTTGAGTGTCCACCTCTGCCCACTGCCAGCAGCAGGGTATGGCTCTGCATGGCCTGTGAGAGCTGGAACTACCCAAAATGGCAATTCTGGGCTCGTCATGCCTTAGGATTTTAGCTGGAGTGCAGCAGTCCCGTTACTCACTTCCTGCCCTTCCTCTGGAGCCTGTGGCAGGAAAGGAGAACAATGCTCCGCTGGGCACTTCAGCCCTCACCTGGCAGGTGACACAGGCAGGGGTGGCACTGGGACACTCAGGGAGGAGCAGGAGCAGGGCTGGGAGAGCCTGACCCGGGGGGTGCTCAAGATGATGCTCTTCAGACTTCCTGAGATTGATTTGAATTCCTAGGCATCCTCATTTCTGCTCGAGCTAGAGAAACAAAAGCCGTGGCTGAGCTGCTGCGATGTTCACAGTGTGGAGCTGCAGGGATCTGGCATATTTTTGAGCTGTTATCTGTCCTACTTCTGCCCGTGTTTATTTACCCCACTGCACAGACAGGCTCTTCTCCAGAGACATCTCTCATCCCGTGACTCCCAGTGGGCAAAAAGCAGACCTCTGCCATTCCCATCGGCTGGAGCCAGTGGGAAAAGCAGAAGAATTGAATGCATTTGCAAATAAAAATAAAATAAAAATGCTACCACTAGAGTAATACAGCCTAAACTTTGTGCTCAATAAGGTCCAATCTGTGCTGCAGTCTTATTCCTCCCAAAGCAGAGAATAAATGGTCTTCTTTTGCTAAATTGTCCACACATATATTCATTAATTCCAGGAAGAATTCTCATGTTTTCCAGAATTGTCTGCCTAACCTTTTTTACCTCCTTGACACTGTATCTTTTTAAATTGCTCTTTATTGGCAAAGACATTTTTGTTCTTTTGTGTGAGTTCAGGTCTTGCCAACGTTTCAGTGCAATTGCTAAGTCCTGCACATACTTAAAATGATAGGCTTGAGCCATCTCTGATCTGGAGCCAAATGGGTTTTAATTCAGTTATCTCTTTAAAAGCAGTGTTCCCCCTTCTTCTCTGCTGCTTCACCAAACAGAGCAGGCAGGAAATTCTTCATCCAGCCTTCATTCATGAGGGTTTGTAGTAGGTGTTGCCGACAACCAGATCCAAATCCTACTGAAAGCAATATCAAAAAAAGTCCTATTAGCTTAAATGGGCTTGCATCACTCCCAAATTTCTTTCTGGACCTTTATCTAAGTTTTGGGAATTTCCAAAATGTTTGTAAGGTAGCACCACTCCTTGGCTGGCTGAGATTTAACCATTCACATTTGAGGAGATGGTTCTTTAAGCATCTGGATAAAAAGAGCTGGAGACAATGCTGAGGCTCCTAAAAGCAGAATGGAAGTTCTTAATGTTAAACCTTCTCATTGACAGGCAGGGTTTGGCATGTCCCTGTCCCCCTTGGAGGAGGATCTGGGGTTTGGCACAGGAGAACCAGCGCTGGGCCCCCTCTGTTCCCCACCATTGTCTTATCCCATCCGAACTGCAGGGAGGGATGAGAAGGAACAAGCGATGGTGATGAGAAAATCTCCTGTTTATTGAAGAAAAACTACTCCCAGTGAGAAAAACTATCCACTTCTCACAGAAGGCAGGTCATAAAGGGACTCAGGGCAGAGCCTCAGCAGAGCAGGACTAGCACCTCCCCAGATGAGAAGGTCTGAGCACTGCAAAACAAGAAGACTCTCCTGAATTTGAGTTTTTCACTAATCTGGGAGAGGTTTTAAATGTCACTGTCGGGAATCAGAGGACACCAACAATCTGCTCATAGAATGAAAAGGATGCCAAGGAAATGGTTTGCAGAATGGGAGGGAAATGTCCTTAAACCCACGGTGTAAGCCCTGCTGTTTGCACTCCCTCAGTCCTGCAGAGCCCAGAGCCTTCTCCTTGCTCATGCAGGTCCAGCTTTCCAGGCTCAAAAAGGCCAGAGTTACTCACATTTTGATTTTCTGTGCGGATGACAAATTCCACTTTACTGCCGGGGTGTGTTACTAAATCACTTTGTGCCACACTCAGAGTGAGTTGGCCTTTTCAGACACGCTGTGCTCCGAGCAGAGACATTTGTGTGGAACTCTGTGCAGTGCATATAGGCATTTAGTGGGGAGATTAATATTAAAATACTCGGCTATCCAATCAACTTATGAGGTTTTAATGCAATGACTCGAGTCTAGATGTTAGAGTTCACCTAAAGTTCACTGACTATTATGGGACTGATGGTATATAGAATAGCTTAATCTTACCGTGGGAAAACTAAAATCATGTAGGGGAAAATTAGGCAAGACATGGAGGATAAACTCCCGTTCCTATGAGAGACACCACGGGACATGCCAAAAAAGGCAGAAAAAGAACCATTTGCTCCCAGGGCAGAGGGAAGGATGTGCAGTCACCAGCACATTCAGTAGCATTTGCCATCCTGATGTGTTTTGTAGATGTTTTGCAAAAGCAGGGGGGGGGAAAGAGCTGCTTTCTGTGTCTTTTACAGGCACACACAATGCAGAGGGGAAACAAGAGTTTCAAAAGACAGCTCTGTTGTGCAGGCTGAAGATTCTTGCTTCATTTACTGACAGGACCTTTCTGTGCATAAGAGGAGACCTCCCACACCTTAAATTACTGCGCTGAATGGATTTACATTCAGCTTTATCCTCTGCATTCCAGCTCCTGCCCTTAGCCTTGTGATTGTGTGCATGAGACTCTGCGGGCTGCACATCCCAGAGAGCTCAGCTCACCCCCCAGCAAAAAAAAAAAACCAGACCCAAACTCACAGGAAAAAAGGATCCTCATTTAGATATATCCTTCCGAAGTGCCACTGCTTCTCTAAGTGACATTAAACTTGCAGAAGAAAACATTTGAGAGAAAGTTGGAGCTAATGGAAACTGCACGAGGTTCTTTGGCTTCACTCATCTGGAGGAGAAAAGTATAGCTCTAGGCAAGCAGGAGCTTGTTGAGCTTGAAGAAATGTTACCTGCTTAGAGGCAAGTAAAATCTGGCATAAGCTGTTAATCCATCATTCAGGTTTTTACATGCCAAACTCCTGTAAATGTTTTTCTACCACATCCTGTCTCCTCCTTCCCCAGCTGAAAAATAATAATAATTTTGGAAGAGCATGAATTAGGCCTGTCATTCTTTTTTTTATTTTTCTTCCCTTATCCTTGAACTAAATCATACAAACTCCCTATCTCTCAGGGGACTTGATCCTGCACTCCTAATCAGGGGGCAAAACTCACCACAACTTCAACTTTAATAGAGAGTCAGCATTTTTATTTAGAGAAAAGCTAAGCCCTCCTCCTTCCCATCCCATATTCCTGGCCATCATTAGGACGGTGCTTTGGTCAGCTACCAGTGACCCAGCCCAGGCTTTCCAGCAGGAGATCCTGAGTATTTTCACCCAGACAGGCAGGTGGGAAGGGGAAGGGCAAGCAGGGTTGATGTTGGTATGAAAAATGGGGCAAGGCCTGATTTGAGTAACCTCAGCCTCTGCACAGCCAAGAGGTGACAAAGCAGCCAGCCCATGGCAAGGCATTATTAGGGATGGACAGCCCCTGACAGAAGGTTCAGCCCATGCTAAGGCATTATTGGGGACGGACATCATTACGGACATCCATATTACGGATGGACAGCCCCTGACTGCAGGTTCAGCACAGCCTCAGCACCACAGATCTCTTGCTGTGCCTGTGCTTGCTCGGGCAGCTCTGGTGTGGTATCCCCTGGACCTCCACCTCTCCTGCCTGTGTGCACCCAGGGTCCTCTGAGCAGCAGGGAAGATGATTTTTTTTTTGTTGTTTTTAACTGTGAATAAAAGGGATTTTGTGAAGGATTGTGAAGGATTCAGCACCCTGTGTTTGCACAGAGATGAGTGGGGATGGGCTCTGCTGCTTACTGCTTTAAACCTGTGCATTATTTTTGGTCCAGTCCCACATTCTAAGGATAGTCTGGGTCAGTGATGGTTCCAAGCCGAGGCAGCAGCACAGAAGCCCTGCAGACATCCCCATTTGATGTTTCTGGCAGTACAGGCTCCGTTCCCATTTCAGAAGCTGAGTTTCCAGCAGAGGTGTCCCACCAAGGCCACCCCTCCTTGCCGTGCCCCCTCCCTGCGGTTGTCACCCCTCCCCAGGGCAGTCCTGCAGAGCCCCTGGCTCCCAGCTCTCCTCTCCAGATGCAGGGAACAGCTGGAGCCTGCAACACCTGGACTCTGCAGCACAACTCTGCTGCAAGCCAGACACTGAAAGAAATATGCAGATCTCAGAGCACCTGCAGGTTTCTCGATCGCTCCTTGTCATTCCTTGGGCAGAGTCCTCAAGGGCTTGCAGCCTCTCCACCTGCACAGGCCTTTCCCATCAGCTCACCCCTCCCTCGGCCTCATTTCTCTTTGCCTAAGGTCTCCTCTGTAAGGTAACTCTGAAGATAAATTTCTTTTCTGCTCCCATCCTAAAGAGTGTCACTAATTTTTCCCATTTTCCAAGGATGGGATCTGGCACTTAGTGCCACATTTTCCAGGCAGGCTGGTTTCATTGGGGAACTCCCCAAGAAGTAGCACTTCCAAGTTCTCATCATCACCCACATGTAAGGCCTTCTGCCACTATGAGGAGATAAAGACTGCAGAGAAAATCAGAATTCCCTCATGGAAAACACAGCTGGCAGAGTTGTGCAATATACTCAACCTCTGCTTAGATTCTTTGGCTTGCCAAACTTTGCTTCTTTTCCATTTTTATTTTCCCCAGAAGCAACAAAGTCATGTATAGCACCTTTCAGGTGGCATTTGACATCTGCCATATCTGTGGAAGCACAAGCTGCCTCCCCAATTTCCTGTTTACTGTGTCACATCTCTGCGGGACACAGAATCTCACCGAGGCATTGGTCAGACACAGAATATTTTCCTTTTAAGATTTGTATGCACAGAAGAGATCATTGACATATTCTAACTTTAGGACCAAGCTCCCTGTGGTGTCAATGCAGCCTCCAGAGAGCAATTCAGGATACCTAAGCCAGAAGTCCTAAATTAAGCCATGTGAATGCTTCCCAAAATGCCAAGAACTCCACACTCAGCGTAAGGAGAGATCCCAATATGAATGAACCAAGAGGAGTCATTGACCTTAAAAAGCCCAGTATTTTCATTCACAAATTTAATGATATTTTGTTAAAGTCAGTTCTGGGGTTTTTTAAAGCCACTTATGAACTTGCTTCAGAGCTTTATGAAGCTGCATGGAATAATTAAGCAAACAAATCTAGTCCCATGCTAAGTTAATTACATGCCTTGTGGTTTCATATATATTTTTCTCCCTCTCATAGTTGCTTTTTAATATGTCCCCATATTTCTTTCTGACTTTTCTGTGTTACTCTCTTTAGTCTTCAGGAAACCCATTATTACTCAGGGGACCAAGTAATCAAATAAGTCTCACTGAGTGCAATTAATCTCTCCAGCTCGGAGTCTGGCTGTGAGAGGGAGTTCACCTTTATATTTTTCAGTTGCTCTGGATCAGCACAGCTTCCCCCTAAACTCACGTGCCCATGCCCCTCTGGTCCCTGTGACATGTAGGACCCCAAGCCAGGAAGAGTTTCCAGAACCATGAATTGACCTCTCACATCTGACTGTGCTGAGGAAGGAGGGAAGAGAAGGCTTATTTCAGTATTTCAGAGGTACCCTTAATGAGGCAAATTATTTACTGCAGGAAGGACAGATTAGTGATAGTTCTATTAAATGTGTGGATTTAAAATGTTAATATTGCAGCAAAATTATAGCTAAGTGCACTGTCATGCATCTTGGCAGGGTCTTGACTTTGGGGACAGGGCAATTCTGGGACCAAATTGTATCCTACAGAAACATTAGAAATAAGAGATTTAAATCTTCGAGACTGTGTGGAGATATACCTTGACTTCAGTGAAATTCTGACAGTGCCTTGTGGTATTCTTATCAGCAAATTTGAGAAACAGATTGAAATAAACTTATGCAAGATGGGAACGCAAAGTGTGAAAAACTGTTCTCAGGAAGACCTAGCTACAGCTTCATCTTAGAAGAGAAGTGTAAGGGTTAGGATATTCTAAAAGCCTGCCACTGATCTTTAAATACATTACATAATAACTGGTACAATTGGCTAGATAATATGTTTATTAAATTTGGAGATGGCATCAAGCTAGAAAGTCTGCAATGTGTTGGAAAGTCATAAAGATCTTATAGATTGGGCAGATGGCCAAGAAAGAATGAAAGCCAATAAGAACCAATAGAGTTTTCTGCAATTAATATAAATAATTGATTGCACAAATGCAGGATTGTGACTGACCATCAATGAACCAGTCCTGCATGCAAGAGCCTGAGGTTTGTAGGGCATCACAAGTTAAGTGAGTGTCAGGAGTGTCCGTATTTTACAACAAATTCACAAAAGCACTCGGGATGTAATATCCAGGAGCCCTGTCTCCAACACGTACAGCCACACGAAATCATTTCCATCCACATCACGCTGGGAAGGCCTCAGCTGGAAGACTCCATCCTATTTTAGTATCACAATTTAAGAAAGATGTGGGCCATTGGCAAGAGTCCACAGGACAGCAGGGATGGCCAAAGGTCTTGAAAACAAGGACCACTGGAGGAGGCAAAGAGTCTTCAAGTGTGTAAGAGCTAGAGGGGTGGAAATCACGAATTCTTGCTCTTTTCCATCACAGATGGGACAAGAAGAAACATTCATGAGTGTTGCTTAGAATTTCATAATATTCGCGGCAGCAGGCAGAGGAAGCTGGCAAGGAAGCAGGCAGAGACCCCCAAGATGGCAAAAGAGAGAGTTTTATTTACAGAAACTTCTTTATATATCCATTAATAATCCAGCAACCATTGGTCAGCAGAGAATCCACCTCCCAAAGTCATTGGTCACAGCTATACAGCACCTAATACCAAACACAGAGATTAAGAAAGTACAAGAAGTGCAGCTTATCTCTATTCTCCATGAGAAAGAAGAGAAGGATTTCTAAAACAGTGCAACTACACGAGTGTCAGTGAAGGACATCCTGCTCAGGCAGTAGGAAACCTTTCCAGTGGCACGGGGAACTGGCACTGGAAGAGGTGGTCTAGGGAAGCTGTGAAATTCAATTTATTGGGAGTTTTAAGCTGCTAGCAGAGCACAGAGGGCGAATAATCCTCCCCTGGGGCAGGAGGATGAACTAGATGACCCCCGGAGGTCCCTTCCAGTCTGTTTTCTGTGCCTCTGTGTAAGACAAGAACCAAATGAGCATGGGAAAACATCCTGTAGAAAAACACTATCGATCCAGTTCACACAGCTCTAAGGGACAAGGCAGAAATTAATTTATCTTTGAGGAGTTTCAAGCAGAAATTATGCTTTTGCTCTCCTAAAAGTTCTACATGGCTTTTCCATAGCCATGTAGTACTTTTAAATTATTCCACTACACTGCTGAAGCGAGTGGGAGGCCAGTGGGAATACAGAGCTCCTCCTTGGTGTGGCTGCAGCCTGGGAATTTCAGCACAAAGAAAGGAATCAAATCCTTCCCTGTTTAATTTCACAGAGCAAAACCAGCATTTTCAGAGGGGACACCTGGGCATGAGGAGCTTCCAGATGGCCCTGCCTGAGCCCCAAGCACAGCAGATGCTGGCAGAGGTTAAAATCATCTGCAGGGAAGCTCAGTTCCCTTTCTGGAGGGACCTGAGCTCAGCTGAGGCTGCAGGATGGGAAAACCACTGCCCTGTGCTGGCTTTAACCCTGTGGAAGGAGCTGCAGAAAGTCTGATCTGCTGCTGGAGCAGAGAATAAATTGCAGTCTTTACTTGGGGTAGGATCTCCTTCTGCTTGTTGGTTTTTGGGATTTTGAGCCAGTATTCAGCATCTGACAATTATTAGACGATTATTCAGAAGTACTTAACCTGGCAGACATTTCTGAGCAGGGCCAGCTGTCAGGCAAACAGCAAATTGAGAAGTTTAAAGCTGCTGTGTCTCACCAAGAGTAGCTCAGTTCCGAGGATGCAACCTTTCTCTACATTTCCCTTGTAAGCCTTTTAGTCACATAAAAATTGAATAAAACATGAATATTTCTGATGGCACCTCACCCATTGGGAAGGTTAGGCTTGGAACCCATTCTGAGTGAAGCTCCTGCTGCTCAACTTGTCATGAACATAAATATTACAGTAACATCTCAAAGGAAAAAGATCATCTAGGCTGTTTGGAGATGGCAGCACAGTGACCACTCAATATTTGTGATGTTCTCACCTCTCCTGTGGGACTCTGGAAAGCTCTTGCTCATGCAAACTCATGCAGTTTACAGAGATTTCTTGGTTAAATGACACATACATTCTGATGGCCATAGAGGAAACTGTAGCACAAGACAGAAGAAAAATGTAGGGACATTCTGAAACCAAAAATAAAAGGGGAATAAGAGAGGGAGAAAGAGTCACCCTTCAGAATTACCCATTGCAAAAATGGTGCTCCTTATGTAAGTGAAGACATTGCTGCATTTCAGGCATTTCATTTTTATTTTGGTTTCTTTCTGCAGCGAATATTTATAGCCCTCTCTTTCACTTGCAAGAACATCCAGTGGTATTTTAAAAGAATTTCAGTAAGCAGTGTGTCCTTGTTAATATCCACTTTGCAATCAGTTTTGCCTCAGTTTTCTGGGAGTTATTTTTTCTCAGTGGTGGCAAATTAAAACTTTTGCCAGACTGAGATGGATCTGTCAGATGGAGGTAAACAGAGCACTGTGTTGACAAGCCAAATGCATTTATCTCTATTTTAATAAATTTTCACTTCAGGTCATATCAATACACAAGGAGGAGAGGGGGAATTGCTTTAGGTGCATTTTGCATTTCTTAAGTGTGGACAGTCGTGTTTTGATGTTCTTCTTCCTGACCCTTCTGCTGAGGGTACACGGAGACAATAACACCCCACGGTTTGGGTGTTCCTGAATATGCATCCCCAGAAAATGAGAGAAGGCTGAGAACACCTCTGAAATCCGAGGTTTGCGTATTTTTGTGCATCTGATGAGTTCCTGGGTGCACAGTGGGGTTTTTACACCCTCTGGGAGGCACTGGGGGCTCCAGGGTCTCTGTGTTTTGAGCACAAAGCTCTGTGCGAGCGGCCACGGTCACGGGCAAAGCTGGAGGTAAAAACCAGAGCTCATTGCCCTCATCAATCAGGGCCCCATGGAAAGCTCTGCTGAGATAATGCAAGGCCTGTCTGGAGCTCATTCGCTCACTCAGAGCCGGAGAGGGCTGGATGTGCTAACCCAGACCTTTCCACAACCATTTACATCCCTGCGCAGGGCCAAGTGTCCATTCCAGGCCTGATAAATGGTGCTGATGGATCAGCTTTCCTTTCAGAGTGGGGCAAGTTAAATAGCATCAAGCTATTAGAATTGTTATAGGGAGGTTGCTTTGTTTTGGAAGTATAGTAAAACATTTGCAGCGTTTTAGGGAGGGCTCATCCCTCTGAGTTTTACCACATTGAACGGGATAAATAATTTAAACAAACATTTTGAACAGTTTTGCAAAATGCATTTAATGAATTATTCAATGAGCTCTATTTGATCCTCTTCAGACACAATACTGCTGTCAACAGCAATGCAGAACTTTCTAAGTAGGTCTTAAATATTCATTTTTCCCCATTTGAGAAATAATGTGTACTCTGTCCTATCACCCGTGTTAGCATGTCTTAGAGAGAAATAGTTTCACAAATTGTCATCTCTCCCTGTATTTGTGTTAAACTTTAAATTTAAGATTAGATTATCTTTTACATATATTTTTTTTTAAAGATAAGTGTAGGGAAATGTTTGCTGTGCCAGTTCAAACCATGTCTACAATGTAAAAGTGAGTGCATCTCTGGATTCGAATAGTTACATAAAAACACAAGAAAAACAATGGAGAAGGAATGGCATTCCTGGAATGCAGTCCAGATGTATATGGGCTGGGTAAGGCCAGATAAAGTTTTAGAATAAATTCTGCAGTAATAATCACTCAAGACAAAAGGTCTCTAAAGCTCTAATTGCTGATGAAATCCTAGGGTCTTAAGGGGAGATGTCTGAAATTTAGATCAGAAATGAGTGCTGTGTGATTTTGCTGACAGATAGTGAAAAGAATTGTGGCTATTGAAAGGCAAAGCATGAAAATGAATATTCCCCAAATTTCGCATTAAGGGTGAGAAGCTACTTGGAAAGGAAGGAAAATTCCCACTGGGTTCCCTGGGGTTCAGCCCTGCTCTATATTTACATTTAATATCTGTCTGATGGGGCAGTTTGGTGCAGGATCCTGGAAAAAGAAGAGCTAAAGGCACAATGTGGAACAAAACTGCAGCACAGACATCACCATTCTTTTTTACTTTTACAATTCTTTTACCAATCCTTTTTTCTTTCACTCTTCAATAAAGCTCAAAGCCAAGGTGGTTTCCCCTTCCAACCAGCTGCAGGCAGGGGGAAGGCAGAAAAAGAGGGAGAACACCCCACGTGCCAGCTCTGATTCTGAGGTTCCTGGGCTGGTTTTGTACTGGAGCTGACTTTTTCTGCCTCTGCAGCAGCACCACAGCTCCTCTGGGATGGAACAGCTCAGGAACCAATGCAGCACCACGGAGTGAGGCAGTGCCTTGTAGGAACGAGGGATCTGTCCCTCGAGAGGCAGAGTGTGCTCCTGTCCAGCCAACAGCCCCAGGACATCGATGTTTGGGAGCCTGAAAGTTCTGGTGCTATAAAATAATATTATTCTACAGCACGGTGAGTTCAGGTAAAATCAGACCTGACATCTCTCCATGCCTCCGGAAACAGCCAACATCCATTTAATGTGGGACTGCTGGCCCTGACAGCACCATATCCCATTTTTAGTGTTTCCTTCCCTCGTAACATCCCATGAATATCAGATGGAGAGATCTGTTGGATATTTGGCTCCCACCTGCCGCTCGAAAGCCAGAAAGGAACTGGAGCAGGCAAGAGAAATCTGACTCAAAGTCTTGTAAGGAGAACGCTTCCATACAGAACAGTAACACTCTCTATCCCTTAAAGAGATTTACAGTAACTGGAGATCTTTGGAGGAAAAAAGTGTATTTATAAATTCACATAAAAAAATGAATTTATACATCAAACAATGGGCACATTGGATGTTACAGGAAAGACAAACTTACTCATGACAGGGCCCATATGCACTTTTTCAACTCGTATTTTTCTAACTTGAAAGTTTCTGACACCTGTTAGCCCTTCTTTCTTAAACATCTCTTCTTCCAAATACAACTGGGTTTAAAAAAAAAGGAAATAAAAGAAGGAAAACATTGCAGCTTTTACCAAAAACTCTCAAGTCTCTAAGTGATGTGTTTTTCTTTTAAGACAAGGTGAAACTTTAAAGCTTCTGAAAGGAAGTTAGTTTAACCTCAGCATCAAAAAGCTTTGTTTGCACGTTAATGTACCGGTGTTATTTGAATTGCAAGAGCACTACAGCTCCTGCAGCCTAATGGCTTAAAAGAGCCTGAGGATGCCAGACTGCTGAGGGCCTCTGCTCTCCACCTCAGCTGTTTTGTTTTGAAGTCACCCAAGACTGCTGCAGAGCCACAAAGGACCCCAAATCTCCCACATCACCTTTGTCCTGCTACCAGATGAAATATTATGCCTGGTGGTGAAACACTTGCTGGATTTAGCTAATGCATGGCTCTGCAGCAGGCAGAGAAACTGGAGATATCCCCCTCCCCAGGCAGCGATTTCCTAACTGGGCAAACAGCTGCTCATTCGTCATTCTTGCATTTCACTAAAATCTGGATTAACAGCATCCAGGCCATGTAAAGACCATCATCTGCACAAATTTTTTGTGGGTTTGGTTTAATTTTTTTTTCAAGTAGCAAGTGGACAAGCTACAGTGTTTATTTCCAGAGCACCTTAATTCTGAATTTAAATTAGTGTGTCTGTAAGCTGGAGTGCTTTTCCAGATTTTCCACATTAACAATCTCATTATAAAACTCATAGGGGTGATCATATATTAATTTTCAACCCAGCCCTTTAGTAATGAATACAAAGTAGACTGGTGCAGATGCAGCACTGATTTCTTCATGCTTCAACAGTTTGCTCGTTAATCCAGAGAGGCTTTTTTGCCCCCAGAAGTAATGATGTTTCTTGCTACCTTTACACATCTCTCTCTACTGTACATGATTCTCAATTCTTCATCCTCACAGAAATGTGCCAGACAAGCCCTTGCTGATGGGAGACACTGTGGATGTGATGTGCTAATCGAGTTTTTGTGCATGAATGAACACATGTAGGAGCCACACGTTACATTGAGTGTCCCCTCAATATTTCCATTGGAATGCTCTGCAGCAGCTCCTTTACCCTGCTCAAACACAAAATGTCCAACTCAACAATTTACTCCTGACGGGCATGCTTGACATCCCCCTCCACTTAACCCCGAATCACAGGAACCACAGTCTAAGGTAAGAGGGCAATTCAGTCCTGCTCCTCAACAAGTCTTAATAGTTCCTTTTTGCAGCAGCGCTGCCAAATGTGGTCGGATACATTCCTGGGCGGAGGCTTAGAAGTGCTGCTGGCTGCCTGCAAAGCACTGCGCTGGCATCACTGAGCCTTTGGAATTTTTCAAATGCTGCAGGAAGAGCTCAGGGGACAAATTAAAAAAAAAAAAAAAAAATAAAAAAAAAAAAAAAAGGGGGAAGAAAAGGGAAAAGGGGGA